>WAAB01000665.1:0-31127 GCA_013389865.1 Piaya cayana
ATATATAATATATATTTTATATAATATATCAAAGTTTAGAGTATAGATTAAAAAAATTATTCAACAGCTTTCTGATCTGAGGCATTCCTTCCTAAATATCAGGGTAAAACTCAGAGCCATGGTCCATGCTCTGCAACATCGGCTTCTGATCGAGAGATGACATCCTGCTCAGCATTTCAGCTGACAGTGCATAACTATTGCCTGACTTCTCCTCAAACCAACTATCTAGCGCCCTTTTGCAATCAAAGTTGGCAATGGGCGGCCCATTAACAGCAATCGTCAAAAGATCACTGAGCTGCTCCAGTGTGAGCCGAGAGCGGTTGTTTTTGCGCACTCTCTGCAGGGCGGTGCGCCCCTTCTCACAGCAGGCCGATGAGGTGGGAAGGACTTTGAGGATCTGAACTATTTTATTTAGGAGGGGAAATCTCTGTTTGTATTTACAAATGTGACTGAGCAAGTCTTTAAAACCGTTTTTGGTATAATAATCCACCTTGAGTTCTCGCCACTCCATCAGCAGACTCCCTCGAGTGTCCATCCCCTCTCTGCAAACCTCTCTGGAAAATGATGGGACTGTCTCCAGATGTTCAAATATTTGTACCATATCCTCCTTTCCATAGCTCATGAGCTCATCAGTGCTTCTGGGCCAAGCTGCGAGGTCAAATACCTGACAGGCCTTCACAAATGTCCGGCTACGGGAATCAAACCTTTGGGCTAGGATCACCTGGGTCTTCTGGCAAATCTTTTCTCTGATTGACTGGAATTTGGCTTCAGCCACCCGTAGGTTTTTCACAGCAATGCCGTTAAAGCTTTCACGGAAGTTCTCCTCGAATTCCTGCAAGTACTCCCCAGGCGAGTCTGCTAGCCGACTGATCTCCTGGATGGCCTCCTCTATTTTATCATCCACCTGTGACACAAGAAGGTACTCCCCTTGGAAGACGTAGGCAAGGCGTGAAAGCACAGCAATCACATCCAGCAGGAAATAGATGAGTTTAATTGACTGGTAGTCCATCAGGAACTGCAGGAGGGCCAAGGCAATTGCAGAAGCATCTGCCCTTTGGGTCTGTCCACTGACATCTTTGAGATGGGCCACAACTTCAAGATAATCCTTGATTAGTGCATTGAGCACATTCTGTTCCCCAATGATCCACTTCACTGCTCGAATGTCCCCCAAGAACTCGGTCTCCTCACACAGAGTGGCAGCAGTGACCCTCAGCTCACACATGAGTCGGGGAGAGTAGCGATAAAAACTGAGCAGTTGCTTCAAATTGTTTTCTAGCTCCTCCAGACATGGCAGTTCCTTCCCACTAATTGCATCCAGTATTTCCAGATGGGGCCTGTGCACCATAAAAGGCAGGCAGAGTAGCCAGGGCAAGGTCTTTCTGATTGTCATAAACAAGTTGGCTCTCAGGCTTGCGGTAATGTTAGCACCATCGACTCCCAACCCAATAGTTGGCTTCTCATCCTGCAGTCGTATTCCCAGGCTGGAAAAAGCCCTGTCTAATGCCTGGAGGTAACTATCTGTTGTAGAAAAGCCCAGTTCCTGAAGAGACAGGAATTCGGTTGCCGGAGGCCCATCACTGCTTGTGTACTGCACATAAACTGCAACTGTGTCTGCAAGTAAGTCATCACTCTGTCCATCCAGAATGATGCTGAGGAAGGGAGACTGTCGGATGCGTTCAACTAGGTCCTCTCGAAGAGCCCGGGCGATATGGTGGATTAAGATTTGGCAGTCTCCCTCATTCATGTATTGATCCACCACCTTGAGTTCACACTTCCTCAGTAGTTCTGCCAGAGGACGAAAGTCATAGTAGGGCCTGCCCTCCAGGGCCAAGTGGTAGGCTGTATTGAAGAGCAGGGTCATATTTCGGCACATCTCTTCTGTCTTCTCTGGGTGCATCCTGAGCTTGTAAAGCTGCAGGCACTTCTTGTGGAGGTTGCTCTGGCTGTGAAGCTTTATCGTGTGTATCTTGAACTGCTTTGAGCCAATGATAAAGGCTGAAGTCCGAGAGGATTGCACTGTGTACTGTCTACAGACGTGGCACCACATTTCATTCAATGTCGGGGAGTACCGCAGGAACCAAAACTTTTTAAGCCACTCTTGTTTGAACCGTCGTATCCTCCGTCCTGTTGCAGAAGACATCTTGGAAGGCTCGTCTGTAGCAGCAATCATGTCATTGGAAACAGATTCATCAGCAGAATCCACCTCTTGGTCATCGTCCTCCATGATGGTAGGAATAGAGATGATGCTTTCTGATGCTGTAAGAAAAAACAAAATGGAAGAACATAAGATATTTACAAAGTTGCTGAGCTAGAGAAGCATTCAGACAATAGAGCACTGCCTGGTGAGCTGGCCACAATCTGCTCTCTTCTGCCCACAACACACTATGGGTAGATTTTGAATCAGGGCTTTGAAGGGAAAATAAATCAATGTTTCTACATATGAACTTTGTCTTCAACATGCCACAAAGGACAGCAAGAAATGACACTAAATCCTGGCCGCTTATACAATACGTGGTGTGACCCAAATACTCCTTTGCTGAAGGCTCCTGGGTGCTGATTGACAGCATGCTCCTGGAGGAAATGAAGCATCTTCAGCAAGGGCTACATGGTTGTGTTAAGGCAGTGGAGGAAAGAGAGAGAATTTTCCAACAAAGGACACAGATGAACATCGTGCATTTCAGTATTAACACACAGTCATTCAGACTTTCTTGGTAGCATGTGAGGCACTGCGGAGGGGCTTCCGCTGAAAAAGAATGCATCAAAAATACAGCAAACAAACCGTCCACAATAAAATGTCTTTTTTATTGGCAGTGCATTATTGATTACAATCGCAATAAGTTGTCATACAGAGTCTTTCCCAAACAGCGTCTTAAACTGTGCCCACAGCTGTGTCAGCTCCTGGCCCACC
Organism: Piaya cayana; assembly: GCA_013389865.1. Classification (NCBI taxonomy): domain Eukaryota; kingdom Metazoa; phylum Chordata; class Aves; order Cuculiformes; family Coccyzidae; genus Piaya; species Piaya cayana. Next base: position 2,909 of record WAAB01000665.1, read on the forward strand.
CAGTAACAAACCCCGACAATGAACTTTCCATGGAACCATTTGTTCACCTGAATAATCTGAGCAAAACGTTTTAGATGGGTACAGAGCATAAAGGCATCTCACTACTCTCCTTAGGCAGGGTTTGGAGAATGCTGTTACTTGGCAAAGCTTACCTGTGGGGTCTGAGAACTCTTGGAGCTCAGGTACCTGTGGCGGTAGCACAGGTGGCTCGGGTAACTTCCCAGATCTCAGCATGTCTAACTCAGCCTGCAGCTCCCGGATCTTCTTCTTCAGACGGATGCAGTTGGGGCAGAAGGAGGTGGTAGGGATTTCGTGGGAGTTGCCTTGAGTGGAGGCCAGGGACAGCTCAGTTGGGCTGTCTGCTTTGAGTGACAGGAGCTCTTCTTCCTCATCTTCAAGGATGCCCAAGTCTTTTGTTGAGCTGAAAGAGGAACCATGGGGGACCTTCCATTCCCCCTCATTCTGGTTTCTGCTGACATTCAGGGAGCCATGGTGCATGGCACTACCACACCTCTCAAAGATGTCTTCGGCCTGGTATTTAGATGCTTTTCTGATGGAACGTGGCATACCTGTTGCTAACTGGTTCTCTTCAAATTTGGCAGACTCCAAGGAAGCCTCCAGGACATCTTTGAAGATGAGATCAATCTTTTTTTTCTTTGTTTGGGGGTGGGATTCCCCCTCATCATAGCTGCGCTTGTAGGGGCTCTTTCCTTGCTTTAAGGTGGCAAACTGAAATGCCCCCCTCATGTCCTCTTGATTTTCCACATTCTTATCTGACTTTTCCCTCTGAAACGTTCTGTCTCCTGGAAAGAAAAATGAGCGGTAGGGATTATCACTGGGAAATGAGCAACATCCTTCAATCTAAAACTCAAATGAAAAAAGAACAAAAAGGCAGGCTGAATTCCTGCAGGTCTGCACATTGTACTACAAACCAGGGAACTGACACAACCAGAGGAAACCGAGGCTTGTGAGAGGAGAAGCCCAGCTAATGGGCATATCTGCAAAAATAGAGACAGTCCTGGGTAGCCACACTGGCATAGGACCCACACACTTTAAAGAGAAGAGAAACTACAGGTAGAACCTGTTTAACCTAAATGTATAAGCAAATTGTGCTAGAAGCAGACTACAAGGTGAATGACTGAACACCGTGGAAACTAATATCCAGAGCCCAAGCACCATTTTGGCTGGCTGGAAGACCTGTGCCTGTTTGACTTGGTAAAAGGTATCAAATGTACAGCAGTGCAGTGAGAGATTAGAACCGTTTCATGACAACCCCAGTGTCTGTGCACAGCACAGTACGAAGTTTGCAAGCCCCTTTACTCTCAGTCAGCCTGGAGGCTGCTCCAGAAATGCAAAGGTGAGGGAGTAAAAATAACTTGCACTCTTAAACCCCAAGGTACTCATTGTCAACTGAGCTACAGGTGAATGCCCTCCAAGAACAGAACATGTAGCTTGTCCTGACAGAGTCTAAGAGCATGGCCATTCAGTGCTTAAAAAAAAAACAATAATAAAAGCAACCTCATAAAAATTATTAATTGCTTAAAATAAAGGGAATAGCCAGATTTCCTTACCTGGAAATTCAAAAGACGATAGGTTTGGCTCAATTTCCATCATTCTTCTATCTTGTAAATAACTTCAAGCATTGATGGCTTCCCCAGCAAGACGCTGCTTTATGCTGATTTTTGGGTTTGTTTGCTTTTAAAGTGTATTCATGCTTTCATAAGTTATGGAGCAAAAGCTACCATTCCCTCTCTAAGAACAGCAATGCTAAGAATGCAGAAAAAATGCAAGACTCGAAACAGTTAGAGCAAGGCACTGTAAAAAGGGCTGGCCCGAATGGCAGGGATTTTGCACTAGGTTTGGATGATGGCTGGCAAACCCAGACACCTCTTGACTGAATCTGTAACAACAGATCTCATTTTCAACACATGAAAATGTCTACAGGCCAAGCTTTCAGTCTCTGCCCAAGTATTTATCCTGCTATGGGCTGTAACAACTACTGGCAGAAGTAGGGATTTAAAGAATGGATTCTTCTTTCTTGGTGATTTTTTTTTCCCCCAACCAACCAAGTGGTTCAGCCCTGTGGAAAAGCCAGACATCACGAGATGATTTCTCATCCTATTGGTTTCAACATCATTGATGAGGTGGGTCAGAAACTACTGACAGAAACAAAATTCAGGAACTATGTTCTGTGAGTTAATAGAGTGTGCCACTTCACTTGTCAGGCTCATTTGCAGGGGATGTGAAATCTTTTAAATAGAAAGTGACTCAATAGATTTTGGTGATACCCCCTTACTGCCTCCCAGTACCCTCCCAGATGAGGCTGTGGATTCCCACAAGTCTAGCAAGGGCCCAAGTGATGCTCTGTCTTAACAATGCCTCTGCACTTCTTTGGTGAAAGCAGGCTGAGCCCAGCTTGCTGCAGGGTGAGTTCACTAAGATGTCAAAGGATGGTCTCAGCAACCAGATGGATTTTTGTATAAGTGCGTGGTAGGCTATGGTGGATCCTAAGGAGTTCGAAGGTAGAGTTTCACCACACTCAAAGCACAGAGCTCAAATCTGTGAGTCACCATTTCAGCTCAGACAAATCATGATAAAATCATGATAAACCATGACTAAAGGCATGTCTATATGGCAATCACTTGTAGCCTTGGTGCTCCTCCAGAGTAGCACAGTGTTCTTCTTGCCATACTTTCAGAAAGTACTAAGCCATCTGGACAGCTAATGAGTGCATGGGATGCAGAAAAATCACTGCAGCCTGTACTTCATCACTTGATGATGTTCACTAACATAAGAAGCCCCATTCATACTGATGTTAATCCAGATTTGGGAATTGCCCAAGTACAGCCATCAAGATGCAACACTGCAAGTGCATAGTAACTCCAAGGTGATGGACGATAACCAGCTTTTTCAGGACACCTTGTCCACCCCATGATTAAAGAGGAGACACCTTTTACCAAGTCAAGGCACCAACAGCAGCTGTGTAATAGTATACATGGGAATCTTAATTAGATGACTATATTTAGTGTGGCTGCCCCTCTGTGGCCCTGACACTCTGTGGATAGGCATAAAAAGAAACCCCCTTAATTAACTTCAGGTCTCAGCATTGTAGAGATGAACAGATGCATTTTGCCTTTCTCTAAAAGCTTCCTATATTCTTGACATTACACTGACCTAAAGGACTGCTGGGTTTGTTCCAGCATGGCTACTCTTAAGGTAACAATTTTTATCCAGGGAAGAATCAGTCTGACAAGTACAAAGCCTCCTGTACGTTGTGCATGCACTCTAAGGTGGTGAGACTAAGGAGTCTCTAGCTGGTGTCGCGCTGATCCCAAATTATCTTTCTGAAGAAAGAGGAGATAAATTAAGCGAGGAAAATGGACATACACCAAGGAAATCTCTTTTTCATATGCTCCCAAAACCAGCCAGAGCTCACTCAAACAAGCTGCTCATAGGAGCCAGACAAAGCAGCATGTTCAGAAGAAAAGTCTAACGCCTGTCTGTGGGATGACCAGCTTGACAGTTTTCAGGCCAGGTGTTGTGACAGAGCTGCTCCATGATCCCTGGGCTTGGCGTCAGGCCCTTGCAGCACACACACAACATAACACAACATGACATAGCACAAATCTTTCTTTCATGATCTCCATGACAGTGGTTATATTATTCTCCTTGTACATCCATCTACCCATGCCACACAGAGCTCTCACACACAAGTGCCCCACTTCTAGAAATGCAGCTCTCCTTGCACAGCCTGTGCATCACCTAGCCAGCCCAAGGGGACTGGGGCAGAGGGTGGAAAGGGAGCGGACTCACCACTTTTGAGATTTCTGTTGATGGTCTCTTGGGACATACTATGCAACCGCTTCATGTAATCCTCACTGTACCAGACCCTCAGCTTCTCCCCAGGGTGGATATCACGGCAGGCACGGAAGTAAATCCTCTCACTGTGCTGGAAGGCCATCAGGTTCTGTTCCCTTTCCTCCCGGGAGATGATCACGTACCTGAGAGTGAGGTGACAAGACAAGGGTGAAACACAAACTTCTCTCCCATTCCCCTCCTTGCACCAGAATGACAACCACAATGACCTTCAGAGTGAGCCATCAACATAGCCAAACTGGAAAGCATATAGTTCTTGGAAATGGTGTGAAGATTGCCAGAGATACAAGACAACAAGGACAGACATCCAGGGAACACTAAGCCAGTGGGGTCCATTTCTACTGGGGAAGGGATGACAATGGACATCCAATCTGAAGGAGTATCTCTGCCAGCAGTGCTGACAGAGACTCCCATAGGCAAAAATTTCTTTGCCTAGCCATGGAAAGAAGGAATTCTGAATGTAGAATTGAGATACTCAGGGAAGAAACTGGAGCATCTAATGTGAATGAGCGTATGTGCTGGTTGTCCAAAAGGAACCCACGGACTTGCCAGTACTGAAAGGCTTTGGACTTGGGTGTTCAGTAGGGAGTGACCTAAAAATACAAAAAGTCCTGCAAGTGTCAGGAAAGCCCACCATGACATTGTGGGGAGTTCCTGGCAGTGCTGACAGAAAGATTGCTTTCTGGGCATGCAGTTTGTTTTCCTGATAGAAACCATCTACATTTCAGCTCAACAGAAATGTATTCATTCATGTTCCAAGCAACCGGTCCTCTATCAGCTTGGTAAAACAGAGATTCATCGCTAGAATCATATTATTTGCACTTACACTCCCTGTATTCTTGCTGGAGGACATGGAAAAGGCTTCATAATACTGGTTCCAACTGCCACCTACACAAGCTTGTAACACCCATCCAGAACCAGGAGAAGGGTCTGTCACAGTATGTACAGACCCGAGAGCAGATCTGAACAGCTCACAGCTAAAAGCTTTTTCTTCTCTTATGCCATTTCCCTCTATTATTCAGCACTCCCTGTCACAGTAACATTAATGAAGATGAGCAGCATATGGCTCCTCTGACATTGGCTGTTACTAACTAGTCCTTGCCCAAACATTCCCTTATAGTTCACAAGCATTTCTTTGTCTTAAGATCCACCAATTTTTCCCTGAACATTTCCCCCCTTCTCTGGCCATGTGCATGCACGGATGAAGACACAAGCCCACCTGCATGTGATCACACCAACCCGCACATATAAGGTCACAAACTTGGTGAAACTTCCTGCAAAACACAGAAAACAAGTCTGCAGTGTCTCAGACTGCCTGAGGCTCCAGCAATTCTGGTTTTAATGTTAAGCAACTATGCATATGCCTGTAATCAGCTGTATTTTTCCTAATGTGTGCTGCCCAGGATGCTCCACAATCTTCAGTAATTATTAAAACAGCAGGCTCTGGTACTGCCAGAATTAGATGAACACTGGCTTTTGTTAACCTTTATTTTACTTTTGATCACAAAACAAAGGAACTTTTAAACCACAGTTTGTGTATTTGAGAAGGAACAGAGGTCTGGAGCAGCATGGTGGGAACGAGGTCCTGCACCAGCAAACATCTACGGCTGCCTGGCTGTCACTTCTGGGAGCTAGTGATCACTCCACAAAAGGTGCACGAGGCATTCAGATAGCCAGGAGATTCACAGATCTTGTGACAAAGCAATGTGCTGTGGTCAGTCTGATGCCCTACAGCACAGGAGATCCTAGAAGATGCTCTCCTCAGTCCAGACAAAATGCCAGGATGCTTCCTAGCACCAGCTAAGGAGAACACTTGCAGCCACTCTGCATCCTGCTGCCCAAACATCAGCCAGAGCAACAAGATCACATCGCCCCTGCAAAAGAGCCTGGTTAACTACAGAGTTTATCACCCCCAAGTCACTCACAGTTCCTTAATGCAACATAGAGGACTTGCATCCCCACAGCCAGTGGCACTGAGGAATTCACAGGGCAGTGGCAAGATGACCAGTGCATCCCCAGCAAACTGCATTTGACAGTGAGACTCAGAATAATTCTCTAAAACACAACTTCGCACCGGAAAGAGAGAGTCTGGTTTATTATTCCCACCGGGGCTCACTTTTGTTACTAAGTACTTTGTTAAACATGAGCATGCTTTTCGTGTTTGCTCTCCTCCTGCCTGTAAACCCCTCCAAGTTTCTGCCTGAGAGTCATTCAGCTCTGCTTTCTGCATCCTGTGGTTCCAGCTGTGTCCCAGTGCGCTGGGGAGCTGGGAGGTGAGCGCAGGCTGCAGGGTGCAAGCTGCACTACTACTGCAGTCCTGCAGTACACTGCCCAGCCACTCACTCCCACCCAATGAGTTCACCAGGTGGTATGAAAAAAGCCCTTAACAGACAGTTGTAGAATTATCCAGTCACAAACCTGTTTCTTCACAGCTGCTGGCAACTAGTAACTGCTTTACGCTCTGAGAGGGAACTGTACATCTCTATTTCTCTGAGGTAATGTAAACGGGGATGAGATAATCCACATCAATGAACTGCTTTTGAAAAAGTGCTTCCCAAACCTGGCTCCAGCAAAAGTGACACCAGGGGCACAAGTGACAGGTTATGAAGGACTGCACAAAACCTAAGCTCTACCCACTGGTCTAAGGCACCTCATGCCATGCTGCATATCCCAGGTTACAAGCAGGTGCTTTCCCAAGGGCAGAGCAAGTCACAGAATGCGAGTCTGCTTGGCGAGTCAGCAGCACAAAGAGCCTGCTGAGGAGATTGTACCAATTCTGCCTTCACTGATGTATCTTCCCAAGACTGAAAGGCTTACATTCTGAGCAAACCTTTCTGCAAAGGCTGGAAAGCAGCAGTCACCCTCTTGATGCCAAAGACTCAAGCTGAATTGAGGGAGGAAGACTGCCTTGGTTTAGATACCCAGACCAGGCACAGTTAGGCTAACACAAGTACTGCACACAGAGAGGCACAGCCCTGCTTGCATAGCAGGTTTCCCAAGGAACTGTGATCCCCAGAGGAAGAACAGGACTGGGACTGCCATGGCAGCAGATGCAGTCATCCAGAGCTGCTCCTGTTCTGCAGACAGGCATTGCCACCATCTGCAAATAGGTCATTTCACGTCCTTCTCAGTCCCTGGGACGAGCCAGCCTCAAGAACACCACAGATCCTGCCCAGGCAGGGCCAGTCATTGCACCAATGGAGAGACCATTTATGACCTACTTGCAGGGCCACCCTTCCCATAGCCTTTCTAGCTAGCAGCTAAAAAACATTCTCATCTTCCTATTTTTTTTCCTAAGCCACATCCCACTCAGGACACACAATTGCCAAGTTCTGCAATGGCCCAGTGAGCATTCACAGAAAGACATCAAGGTATATTTCAGTAGCTGGAACCACTCCCCCCAAGAAGGGCAACAGAGCAGCCAGGAGAGACATTGAGGAGGAAGGAGAGCCCCACAGCTGGAGGGAGGCTCAGGCTTCTGCCTCACCTCCCTGCCCTAGATTTGCTCCACGCACCCGCTGCTCACTGGCCCCTTCACTGCTCACCCAATGGCTGGCCTGAGGGTGCTCTGCTGACACCCTGCTAGGGCAGAGCACTGCAGGCAGCAGGCTTTTCCCCAGGCAGTGTTAGGTGCAGAGCCAAAGTGAAAGATCCCACAAAAGCAAGCTGCCACCAAGCAGCCAGATGCCATGAGGTGCTATACCTGCAAACCCTGCCTCAGCTCTCCAATGCTAAGAGCACTCCAAAAGATCCAGCATCTGTGACAGGCTTGTTATCAGTGCAAGCAAAAAATATGAAACAAATGACTCAACAACAGCTGTGTTAAAAGCATTATATATTTATTGCATCCTTAACAAAAATAGTCTTTAAAGATTTTTTTCAACAAGACACGGAGATACCAGGCTTGAACACAGCAGTTTGCTTTGATACAGGCACAACACCCAGTTAAGATGATGGGTGGAGGCTCCTTTGTGAGCCAGTACAGAAAAGCCACTCCACTGAGAGGTTTCCACAGAGCAGGAGATATGTCCCCACATCTGGGCCAGTCTGTAATAGTTCACAGAGGAAGCTGAAGGAGACATCAAAGCAGTTTGTAGTACAAGGTCCTTTCTCCTTACCAGAGCCCAGCCTTTGGAGGTTTGCATTGGAGGCTGCACATCCTGTGCCAGGACAACAGGTTCTCTTCCTAAATGCATCTGTGTGGGTACACTGACAGCAGCAATGGTGCAAACCCCATCCTGTGCCCAGCACCTCCATGAGACTCCCCATCTGCAGACTTGAGGGTTCCTGGAAGGGAACCATCCAGGCAACATCAGAGGAGCTAATCCTACTAGTATATCCATGGGGAAACACCATCAGGGAGCAAGTATTATAAAAATATAAAATACTACTTCTAATATATAGCAGCAGCACTGTATTGACTCAGAAAGCCTTTAAAACATTTTTTCAGTTCCTGATTCATAAATTAGGATCTACCAGATTTCCCAGTCTTCCCTTCAACTAAAGAAAGACTGTGATTTTTGCATAACAGAAATGTCAGAACAGAAGTAAAATTACATTCTCAGAGGAGGGGAGCAAGTACTGCTCTGGTCTGGCGTCAGCACAAGGAATGTCTTCTGCATGAAGCCAGCATGGGTCATTCCCTTAGAAAGGAGGTTTTTCTCCTTGCCAGACCTCTGCTTCCTTGAGCAAGTGCCTTTTACTGCACCGATAAAAATACATTACTTTAAATATAATTACAGAGCAATTGAAAAGAAAAAGGGAAAAGAACATCATGAATGCCTGACAAGCAGACATACAGTGAGCTTTCCAGAACAGAAACTAGTACACTGTACTTTCAAAGGACAGGCCAAACACATTAAAGATCCTTTAAGATCACATAAAAAAGCCATCTCTATATTCTGCATTTATGTTCAACTCCTGCTGAAGTTTATGGAACTTCTTTGGCCAAGTCTGTAGCCTGGACACAGCATGAGGATGGGTGTGCATATAAACTTGAATAATTTCCTGCAAACTACCTCCAATTACAACAGGACAACCCAGAGAGCAGTGGTATGCTAACTGTGCGTAAGACCTGGGCCCTTTTCCCTGCTGAAGATAACAGTCCAGATTTTTCCAGAGATGAAGGTCACATGGGAGGTGCAGATATTCAAAACAGGCAGAAGACAGACACTATAAAAAAGCTGCCACATTCACGTTTTCACCACCTGAGATGACATTATTAAAGCCTAGTTTCAGAATCAGGATTGTACGCGGAAACCTCATGGAGAACTACAGCAATCCAAATGTTGTAACAGTTCTTTCTTGCATCCGTGTGGGGAAAGAAAGCAAAACAAAACCAACATGTCTAAGATTTTAACCTATACAGCCGTGAATTTAGGTTGTAAACACTTCACCATAGGAGAATACAGTGCAGATCCCACTAAATAGCAATAAGTGCAAAGTAACTATACTGAAACTGACAGAATTACAGTGGTACAAAACCAAACTGGTCCTGAGATCAGAAGCACGCCCTATTATCTTTCCTTGTTTCTGTGCCGTCTCTCACATTTTGAAGAGGGTGAGTGGTTCAAAACTGAAGATTATAACATGCAAGAAAATTATATGATACAATTATCTTTAAATGTTGTCATACTACGAAATAGTTGCATTTTAAGTGCAATTGTGAAAGGTAGGTAAGGGTTTCAGTCTGGAGCAGAAAAAGATTAAACTCTGACATAAGTGCACATGGTACCACAGGATACATACATGTGGCAGGCTTCTCAGCAGTCTAATACCACACAGTGCTGAGATCTGTCTTCCTGTGCTCAGCACCATGCTTTCTTCCCTTCCATGCACAAGCTCTGCTTTTATACAGTTGGACTTGATGATCCGGTGGGTCTCTTCCAACCTGGTTGTTCTATGATTCTATACCCTTCTCCCCAAACTTATGACTAAGTCCCGGTAAGCCCCTGATTGCTCATTATTGCCAAATGCACAATAAAACTAAAGAGCAATAAGTGTTGTTAGAGCCATAAGGATGTATCTCCATGCAATGCATATGCTAATTTGCAGGAGATGATGGGAAGGCAATTGTAGGGTAAATCTGTGGGTTATTGCACAGGGAGCTCTGTAATACATTGCCTCAGTAAATAACATTTCACAGGCATGAGAAGAGATCAAGTTAACAATTCTTGTTGCAACTCTTAGCTTATAGAGCATGCAAAGCATGGGGAAGTCAGTGAAAACTTCTAATCTCTATGAGCACAAACATGTACTACATCCAAAGCTCTGATAGATCTGAGATTCCTCTTTGCCATTGCAGAGGGTCAGCCCTATTAATCAGCTGCCATAATACTGCTCTTTTAGCTAGCAGGGGGAGGGACAGGTTAGGGCAGCTGCTGACCTTCCTCACAGAGCACTGATACACATGGAGAGGCCATGTGAGCATACAGCAGCTCAGGAAGGGTCATCCTTCTTTAGTTTATATGAAGCAGACTGAAAATGGTGTTTTCTCTTTCGTGACCTGGTAGCCCATGCAGGAGCAGTCTGTTTTGGGGGGGTTTGGTTAGACTCTGGGCTGGGCTCAGTGGGTTCTCCTAGGCCAGCTGCTTCCAGAAGAGATCCCTGCATGACATTAGGATTCTGTACCCTATGGAAAGCCTGAACCCCATCACGGATTTCTGACAGGGTCTGGCACATCTGGCCAACTTGGCTGGTGAGGTCAGCCATTCTCTGACCAATGACATGCATGTTGTCTGCCATGTCTCTGTGAATAGCCACCAGCTCCTGGCAGAACTGCCTGAACAGGTCTGTTTGCTGTCTGTAGGAATGGAGAAGCTGGCGACTGAAGCTGCAGAGGTTTGGGCTTCTTGTGTGGGGGTGTGTGGGTCTGCAGGATGAGTTGGTGTGTGGGGACAGATGATGCAGTTCCTGCTTTTGGCTGGTAGCTTCCAAGTGCTCTGATGAAGAAGCAGTGTGGAGGAAGGTGAGCCCGGAGATCTGGTTGACTCCTGCACTGGCCCTCTGCAGTGACGAGAAGCGGTGTTCCTGAGAAGTGCCAGGCATCTCTTCGTCAGCTTAAACAGAAAAGGAAGCATGAATTACTAATGTGAAATCCTTCCCAATTCTAACTTCTGTTCCATGGTATCTCAAATCACATGGAAAAAGAGTTTTCCACTCCCCCCAGTCTGTCACTTGAGATAAGCCTGTAATTCCTGATGAGTAACTCAACATGCACATGCTACAACGTTAGCATCTAGGTAACAAGCTTAGCCATAAAAGGCCTGAAGAGCAGGTGAACCCAGTCAATCAAGGGAGAACCCAAGCTGCCATGGTATTCTGTACACAGCTTTGTTCATTACTAGAAGGTAAGTCCATTTCAGACAGCAGCAATGACGCCCCTTCCCGAAAACCATAACTAGCTAGAACAGAACACTCCAACATGTTGGAGGGCCAAAGACTCCTGGCCTTCAGTTCAGTCTCAGAACATTCTAACATGTTCAGTTTCTCATGCCAAACCCCTGTAATTTCTTACATCCTCTGCACTGAGAAAAACAGATGTAGTATTTGCTGCTTGCAAAGTCTGTACTGTAAGGCTGCTACGTGGCTTGGCATCACTAAGAGAACCAGTTAGTCAGCCACAGCAGCAGTAGGACCCTGTATTAATTGCACAAGTATACTTGATACAAAATCTAAACCTAAGCAAAATATCATGTAAAAGTTCTCATTAGTTTCATGTGAATGATGTGCCAGATACTTCATTTGTTGCAACTGCTCGCTATCTCCTTGTACAAGCTGTGTTCATTTTACCTCTGAAAAAGCACAACTGGCTTCCAAGACAGATGCAAAGAATGACCAAGTCCGACTTAGTTCTTGAAGATTTTTGTCCTTGTTTTCCCACTAACATTACTTTGGATACAAGATAAGAATTAAAGTGGCAGGACAGTGCCACCCATGAAGTGTTAGTTGGCTTACTTCCAAAGAAGTTATTCCTCCCTCCCTCTCTCTTTCTCTCTCTCTTTCCTTTGTTTCCCTAAAAACTCATAGACCAAAAAGTTGCACCTCCAGATAAGAAAACTGCACATATGCAACTGGTGAAAGAACCTACAAAAAGCAGCTTGTGTTTCAGCACTGGAAGATGTCTTGAGACTTCTGGTGTAAGAAGATGAACTTAGAAAGCAGAGCCGCAATTTCTTTAAAAATAGTGAAGAGAGTCATTATTATCTACCTTTTTCACAGCACCTGTGGTAAGCTTTCAGACCACTAGTAAGAAACCATTAGTGGCCTGGCCTCAGAGAGTAAACACCAGTGATCGACAAGCCCCCTCAATAGCCCTCCTAGAAGACAGTGACTATGCAGTGATCCATTAGTGACAGGCACACGGTTCTCAGCTTGACCACACTGATGTTTTATTGGGGTGCATGCAAAACAAAGAATTTCTAATCCTTTACAAAAACGTTTTCACAGACTGAAGGTAATTGCACATGAACTAATTTTTTTCCCTCACTTGTAGGATTAGTTCAGATTTATGACCCATTAAGAAAGTGGAATCTGAACAATGTCTATCCTTAAAAGACAGCATGGAAAAGAACTAGGTAAACAGATAAAGAAGATAATCTTAACTTGGAAACAGCTTTCCCTCAATGCATCTCAACAACCCATGATGGGCTTGAAACCAAACATGGTGTAAGACCTGGCTTGACAGGTAACCTTGCATCTCATAATCCACAGAACACTATCCTGGTGTCAAACTGAGATATGCAAGCATAAGAAAAGAGGTGTTAAGGCAATGATACTTACAGCTTGTTGACAGGCTGTCAACCACGTCCAGATCCGCTCTCCGGAAGCCGTGCATCTGGTGTGACGAATGCAGCGTTGATTCGATGGCTCTCTCGTGGGCGGTCAGGACGATGGCCGAGGGCCGCCCCATGCTGCCAGGGCTGGAGAGGGACCTCTGCATGAATGCCAGTTTGTCCTTAGTCCTTCTCTTCATGTCGTCCCATCTGTGTTTAATGTCTTTTACAGACCTGGGGACCTGGCTGACTGATGTGATTTGCCTGGCTATGCCTTCCCAGATCTTGTCCCTGTCAGCATGGGATAGACGCATTGTTCCCCTCCCAAACAGCATGGCTTCATTTCGGGTCACCTCAGTGACCAGAATGTTCAGTTCTTCCTTGGAAAACTTGGGCTTCCTCTTTCGTTCAGCCATGTTCCTTAGGTTGAACATCCCACAAAGCACAATTGGGTAAAAGGAAATCAGCGCAAAGCATCCCCCTGCATCCAAACACTTGGCCAGTGTGGCAATGGGGCAGAGGAGTTTGGTGGGATCCAGCTCCCCCCACCCACAACAACCTTTCAGTTTTCTTGAGTCACACCAGGAAAAGGCAGCTGTTTTGCTTTTAAGAGGCAATTTTCAAGCTCAAGAAAAAAACACCAAGCAATACTAGTGTGAAGGAGCCTTCTCAGCTTTACAGTTAAAATGAAATCTCACACTTTGATGCCCTGACTTACGTATGAGAATTTCAGTACATCCTCACATCACCTGCTACAGTTTGTGCACAGAAAAAAGCATGAGAACTCACAATCATGTTGATGAATTAATTTTCTAAGGAGACATTACTTAAAAATGGGTTTTCAGAAAAGTTAGAGGCCTGAAATATATCTTATTTTTCTGTCTGACACAAGATGCTTTTACACCATCCTTTCTGTTAAAACTTGCAGGATGTCATGCAGAGGCTACATCAAATTGGATTTTTTTCAGGGTAGCGAGATCTTGACTAGACTCAGGCAATTTTGCAACTCACTTATCCTAAGGAAAAGTCTTTTTCCAACACCAGAGGTACTGTACATCCAGCCTTTGTCTGCTTCATAACAAACTCTTGTTCATGCAGAAACGGTTGTCATTTCTCATTGTTATCAAACAGAATGAGGCCACCCATTTGCTTTTCAAGGCTAGGCTTTGCTGTCACTGACAGGAGTCTACTTCCAGTTTCTGGTGCTTCAAATGAAAAACTCACAGCCTCAGCCCACTGAGAAGAGGCTGAAAACAAGCAGTTTTGTCCAAAGAGGTGTGTACATGTTAATTTTTCCAACTACAGTTGAAGGGAACTTCAAAAATAAACAGAACATTAGTCCTACATAGAGCTTTTTTAGGAGGTGGATGTGTGGGAAAAGAAAGTAGCAGATCTACTCGACAGGGAAAGAGAAAACAAACCACATGGAGTTTTGCACATAAACAAGGTGGTATTGCAGACAGGGTAATTATCTGCAGTGTCAGCAATGGATACTTGTGCATGAGCACACAGAACAGCACGGAAGAGACTGGAGGCCAAAGAGAAGCAGAACTGGTGGGAAAACTTAATGTATGCCTTGATTTGAATTACAGCAGAATGAAGAAAATGCCAAAAATGATTATTCTAGTGCTACTTATTACAAAAGACTGGTTTTACACTCTTGAGACAACTGAAAGCAGGGATGTCAAGAACTTGTTTGGAAGAGGTCAACTTTTTTTGGTGCTTATGTCATACAGTTCTTAATATTTTAAATGGAATATCTCAGATAGAAATCTACATCAGCATGAAGTTATGATAGAAAACACAAGACTCATTTGAGGTAGAAGAGTTCAGTGTTAATATAAACCACCCTAAAAATCTGTCACTACAAATCTAGAAAATTAATGTTTTTAAAAGTTATTAAGATGTAACACACAAGACAAGACATATTAATGGTTAGGACATGTAATAACTGTAATTCTGAAGCAACACCATGGAAGGGAAAATCTTTTGGCTTCCCTAAGTATTAGTTTCCTTTCTTCTTATGGTCCCAAATTAAATTAAATCAAAGACACTACCTACCAGAAATAGCTAGCAATACTAACGATTATACTAGCTATACTGTTAGCATGTTTGCAATGATAGCAGAATAAATGCTGGGATAGCTCAGACTCTCCTTTTTCAAAAAAAGCCCCACATTTAATCCTAAAATCTTGGCTGAAGGCCCTGTGTCACACAAGCAGACTTTAGCCACTCCAAACTACCTTCTGCCAAGTCAGTATAAGCAAAGGCCTCAGCATTTTTCCCCACCCGTGCCACATTTGTGATGGCCCTCCTGGCACCTCCTCAGAGGTGGGTGCCTTTCAGTGCTGCCACGGCCCAGCAGAAGAGAGGTGGCTTGGGGTGCTCTCATGCAAAAAGTGCTTGTAGGCTGCAGACTAAGAAAAACCTACAGAAAGGCAGATGTCACGCTAGTTTCTCCGTAGTGCCGTTACACTGTTAATGAATCTCACTGACAATGCTGCCCTCCATTGGGGTAAGTGTCAGAAGCTGTTAACCTTGGCTAAAGCTGAAATACCAGTAGGAAATGCTGCTCAAATCCAGGCCACATACAGGGAGAGCTGTGAGCTAAGTGCACACATACATCCTTGAGATACAGTTTTGGTGGAGCTTCATTTATGGAGGAACAGGATGAGCAATTAGGGAAGACGGTAATGAAATGATGGAAAGCCAGCAAAGCATTCACTACACTGACTTAAAAGATAAAAAAACCACATCCAAACTTAAAAAGAAAAAGGAGTTCTCCCAGCTGAACACTGGAAGAAATGAAAAGGCTACATGGAACACTAAGCAAAGGTACATTTACAGTTTGATTTTTATCACATTCAGCAAAACTAGGCTTTGAGTATATCCTCTGCAGGTAACCACCACTGCATCATCACTGCCTTCACATGGTGGAAACACCTCCACTGACAAGCTGCTCTGGTGAAAGGGAGCAACAGTATTTTGCCAAGTGCCCGTAGGTGGGAGGCAAGTCTGCAGATCAGAAGTCTCTCCAGAGCTGCTCAGAACTGCTGGGGTGGGGGGGGTCAGGAAACCTGCACCCCTCCTTCCCTGCTGAACCTATGGCTCCTGTCACTAGTAAAGCTGCACCAATGGTGAATTACAGCTCTTTCTGCTCTTCCTAAACAGGGTATTGCATCAACTACACTTAGGACAACCTGTGGTAGACCCAGATATTCAGATTTCAGGGTACCCCCGCATTTGCTCCAGCATGGCTTGGGTCAAAACTACTTAAGATAACTTACATATTCCAACAGCAAACTCACCACAAACAGTAATAAGTTGTGGCCAGTTTGAATCCTGAATTCAATTAATGTTAGATTCCCAGCAAGAACGTTAACCTCTGCCTTATAAAAAGGCAGACAGTATTTACTGTCAGAAAAATCTTTCTTCCTTCATGCATTTCCTTTAGTATGCAGGATGCCTCTAGAAGTAGTCACTGATATTTGGAATTACCTCCCGAGGTATGCTGTGTGCGTTTTAGCAAGCTACAGATGAGCCCCAGCTGTGGGTCTGCAAATTAACACCCAAGTCCAGGTCAATCTGAAAGTGCAAGATTGTACAGCTATTTCTTAAAAAACATGAGACATTGCAAACTATGTGAACAGTGTGCACTTAATGATCACCCCACAGAGATATCAGTTTCATAAAGTACTGGAAACAACAGCACTTTACTCAGGACGGAAATGTAAGGTGCATTATTCATGTGCCAGCAGCCAGCTTGGGAAAACATCGTCCCAGAATCAGGAGTATGTCTCAGCTGGCTGACTGGCTGGCGAGGGAAAGGGTGAGAGGATGGTGCCATTGCCAGGCCAACTGCTACACTTCATACTCCTTCCTCCCTGCCATCCACTGCCCTGGGTAAGTAACCAACAAAATTAAAACAGCAAGTGCTGCAGTACATGTATTGTCCTCAGTGGGAACATGAAAATGGACTCAGATGTGGTAGTCAAACAACAAAAACAATACCCAGATCTACAAGAAGAGAGAGGAGTCAGCCCAAGCTGCCCTCCCCATGCCATACCCACCTACCCAGAGGGTGAGTAGATCTGCTTTGCAAAGAACTCCATCTGTGAGTGATGGCACAGAGCACCATCTGAAAAACAAAAAGAGCGCTGTCTACAGCGTCCTGGAAGTATGGTTTCTGTGGGTAATCTCTGTGACAAGTAATGTCTTAGCATAGGATATCAAGTGCCCCTCTATTTGAAAGCTAACAAACAAACCCAAGGCTTTTGGAGGACTACTATCTCCACTTGAAGTGTCAGTCAGACTCTACATAATACTGTTATTAAAACCAATTTCCAAGATTAAAACCAGAAAGATCTGGTACAGCCTGCAGAGGTACTTTGATAAATCCTTCACCAGGAAAGTAGTAAACGTTGCTTTTCCACAAAACCACAGCCTCCTCACCTCTCATGGCAGTACAGAATGGCCCAGACCACACTCATCTTGAGACTTGACCATGACAAAGCTTAGGCAAGAACATCTTGTTCTTTGATGCTGGGACCATGAACAGTACCCACTTAAATCCAGACATCAAGCTTATGTTTATGGCACTAGAAAGAAGAGTTATGATAGGATTTTTGCTTTCAAAAACTATGCTTTCCCCTAGTTTCATTGTCATCCAGATCACATCAATATCCATCTTTAAAGCACAAAAATTTCACTCTGATTTTTGAAATTTGCAACCTTTACTTCAACGTATATATCCCCCTGCCTCTCTCTCCACTACACCACTGCTTCTTTTTGGAGTGGTAACTCCAGCCTCAGCCGAGGTCAATCATATTCTCTCCAGTAGTGATCAAGCATAACAACTGGAATTCATACAGAAAAATGAGATCCTCTGCTGAACTCTATGAATCTAAGTGTCAGAACATCTGCTATCCACGTGAAGACTCAAATGGAGCAAAATCAGTGCAACCAGCTTTGACAGGCTCAGTCAGTTTTGCAACTATATGTACTTCACGCTCTCTGCTCCCTTGACAAGTGAAAATGACAACTCAAAATCCTACACATCCCAGCCAATGAAACAGTTAATTCCCATGCTGCTTTACTCTTGTATGAAACACCTTCTTGAGGACAACCACTTCCAAAATTCCCCCCTGAAAACACGATTGGTCCTAATGTAGGACGGCAAGAGTACACAGAAATGTCCCATTCAGGTGACTCACCATATGGATGAGGCTCTTCAGCACTTTGCCTGTCTCAGAAGGATGCAAGAGCAACCAATGTTTTGCAGATATTTGCCAATACTTGAAGCACTGCTCATGGTTAAACACATTTCCTTACTGCTGCTGTTAAGCCAGAGACAAACTGGCTCTTTGTTCAATACTGACTGGTATTTGGGTTCTGCTCTGTTGAGTTCCCAAGCCAGCAGAGGGAGCACGAGCACACTCACGATTCCTGCCTTCGGAGCTGCGGCAACTCCATATTTCTCCTAACACTGTAAAGCTGACACTACCAATGACAGCCAGCACAGACAACTGTTTCAAGTGGAGCTCAGAAAGGAAAAAAGAAAAAAAAAAGCACCTCTTTCAATGTCTGTCAACTGGGAAAGGACAAAACACCCCAGTCGGAATAAAAACACTACCTTGGGGATAATGCAAAGCATTTTGCAAATATCTGAACATAAAGAAAAAAATGGAGTGAGACTTTGTCAGCATCTGTAAGAGTGGATAAATAGGATGATCTTTATCATTTGTTCTCATTCCAAAAAACAGCCATCCTCCATACACACACCCTTCTTTTAGTCCCTTTCATTTAATATGATTTCAAAGTACTCTTATCACAATAAATATGGAAAGAGCGTAAGCACACCCTTTACAGAAGGGGTTGTGGCATTTTGGTTTGTTTTCCTGTCACACAAAGTAACAAGGAGTTTTTGATGGCCTTTGTTTGGAAGAAAGGGACCCAAAAGAGAAGGCAGAAGAGAACTGGACTCACCTCATCCAGTTTGCTTTGGTTTCATCTGTCCCATCAATAGATTTGTAGCGGTTGTTCTTATCAACAATCTGCAGAACAAGAGAACAGATGCAGCATGTCAACTAGTTGGTCTGGACAGGAGAAGGGCTACAACTCTCAAATCACTGCTTGAGTTCCAGCCTTGAGTCAGGACATGAAACTTTACGCCATGAATCTCAGCTCTCCTAGTACTACAGGCTGCTGCCCTGGATATGTGTGTGAAGGCCACTGCAATAAGACCAAGAGGTATTTTCCTATGTACAAGTATCTGTAACACAGAACTATAGATGCAGCTGACAAAATTGTTAACAGTCCTGATACAAAAGATTAACCTCCCTTTCAGGACAGGGCTGAGACACACATTTATTTTACAGAGAGAAACATGAGCAGCATTTCTTACAGTAGCAATTTTCTCCCACTTGTAACTCTAGTCCCACATCTCACTTCTCATAATAATTATTATCTGTCAATCTAGTGATATCTCTATCTCATAGACTGACCAAAGACTGTAACACTAGGGGAAAAAATATGGGGTTTGTTGCTGGAATCTGCATGTCAATCAGTTCCTGATGGACTAGATCTCATCTTTCTTGGCCTCTTGGGCCAGCTGATCTGCTCGACCAGGCTGGGAAGAAGTGCTGCAGACTCATGAGAGCTCTCTGAAATCTCTAGATACAATCCTTCCTCTATCCTAAAAATTATGACCAAAGCAGAGACAGGTACAGGAGGAGCTCTAGAGGTTGAGTGGGGATGGAAGAACATGGCGAGGGGGAGAGGAGAAGCAAGCTCTGCTTCCTATAGCTGTGAACTGAACCTGCACACCATAGCAGCTGGTCTCCTTTCACACATCCACATCCCTAAGATGCTAATAATTATGGCAGGTCAATGTTTGCTTACTGCCCACATGGGTAAGCAGAGGTTCCTCAGAGAAAGGGGAAGATGGCTAAGGCCTAGCTCTATGGACCCACAATTCCCCTAGCTCTGACCTGCAAGAGTGGGACATCACTTTGTTGGGGAGACATGTCACTCACCAGCCACGAGAAGAATCCTGCAGACTTGTCCTGGCTAGAGATCTGCCCCTCGTACGGACCGAAGATGTGACCTTTGGGGATCACTTCATTCATACAGCGCACATCGTTCTCCCCAGTGGGCTCTTTTACCACCTCCATTCCAGGTGGGATGGTCAGCGCTGCCCGGTCAGGAATGCCAACAGGCACTGGAGTGTCAGATATAAACACTGGAGGGCCATGATTTGGGCATTCATCCACAAAGTACTCCTGGCAGGACTCACAGACTGTGGGAGTGAGGGGAGCAGAGGTTAGGCTGGGCGGATGTGATGCTCGTACAGACTCATAAAACTCACAAGATGCACAGAACTCATGCCAGCATGGCCCAACTCCCTGCGCTCCCCCTGGTCCAGCTGAGGCCCCTGCCCAAAGCCCAGCCTCCACACATGCAAATGCTTCACCAGCTGCTCACTTGTTTTGACACAAATCTCTCAACAAGGGCTCTGCCCCAATCCATATCTACCTGCCTAACACCTGCATTTGCATGAGCCCTGGTACCCTACACAGATTCACCACTGATGACTGCAAGAACAGATAAAGACCCTGTTCACCATGTGCAGAAATGAAGGCTGGGGAACCTTGCACATCCCCGATTAGCAGCAATGTCCTCAAGCCAAAAGGTTTGATTCACTACACGCCAGAGGGGAACTAAAAGAAACACCCCTGAAAACAAGCACTCTCATCATA
Organism: Piaya cayana; assembly: GCA_013389865.1. Taxonomy (NCBI): domain Eukaryota; kingdom Metazoa; phylum Chordata; class Aves; order Cuculiformes; family Coccyzidae; genus Piaya; species Piaya cayana. The sequence goes on from WAAB01000665.1 coordinate 23,316, forward strand.
CAGCCTTCATTCTGTGCTTGGGAGAGAAACAGTACCCCAGACACTTGCCCTGTGGCCAGAGAGGAACTCAGGCCTACAATTTGATATTCTGTAAGTATGCCCATGTAATTGGCACCAGTTTTCTTTCCTAGAATGTGGAGGGAAAGAGTTGTTGCCCCCACAATGCTCCCTTTGCTCTCTCTGGGTTTTGCAGATTCTTGAGGTTTTCCCATATGCCTTTTCATGTTTCCAGCATGCTTTTCACCTATCTCCCCACCACTGCATAGCCCCATGATGGACAAGCTGTTTTTGTGCAACAGCTTCTCTATCAAATGTGCCAGTCTTTTCAGCAAAGTGCACAAACTTTCCCCTAGCTTTTTTCTTTCCTGCTTCCTGCCCCAAAGCAGCAGGACACTGACTAGGAAAGACCAAAGTCTATTCAAGCAGCAGTGTAGCTTTTCCTTCACAAACAAGACACTTACACCAGAAATCCACTTGCTGGAAGCTCTTGGTCATGATCAAATCCCGTTTCCCTTTCAGTTTCTTGGGCTCACCCTCCATGGACTGTGGGTCAGGCCTTCCAGAGCTGGGGTGGGGGGAACAACAGAAAAGTGATGTTAACCTACCAAGATGCTGTGACTGAACAGAGAGAAGTGGAGGCAACGGGGCCTGACCAACTCTTAGCTCCTACACCTGCCGCAGAGACATGATTCAACTTGCAAACCAACCTGCCAAAAGATGGTACCCAAGACAGCTAAAGGCTAAAGCATATAGAAGTCAGTGGCTTTGACAAGAGCACCTCCACGCATGGCACATACCTAGTACATACCACACTGGGCAGGAGAGTGGCAGAGGGGCCCAATCTGCTAGAGGTTGGGAAACATGATGCTTAAAGGTGAGGCATCACCTCAATGTATGCCAGCACTGTAAGGCCAGATGCAAATGAGCAAGCATAGCAGGTATGGCCTAACACACGAGCAGGTGACCATCCATGTCATATACCTTAGGGTACACCTCACAAGGGAGGGTTTCAATAACTTTGAGAAGTTCAAGTATATCCCTCATAAACAACTTTAAGCTTTGGGGAAGGACAAGACAAGGGGTTTAGAGTACATCCACATACCAAGGCTGTCCATACTCCCGGTCCCGGTGCGGAGAACAGGCCTCTGTTTTTATTGTCACCATCTCCCCTAATGAAGCCTGAGTCTGGATCAAACAGTCCTTCAAGTTTTCACTCATGTTCTGAAAAAGAATGAAGGAAAGCAGGAGAAAAGTCAGTGGCAAGGAAATTATAACCTTTCTCCCCCAGGAACCACAGCCTTCTTCCCCCAGGCTAGGACACAGTCAGCAAAGTAGGCTCCATCCCAGCACCAAGAACTGCTGTCATGCACTGGGGCACCTACATGTGCTTGTAGGTGGAAACTTTTTCCCATGCTGGGGGAGGAAAAAGTTCAGTCACCAGTCAGGTGAAGAGCGTGAGACACCACAGAGCAACCTGATGCATAGGGAATCTGAAGTATGCACACAGTATGCATTAAAACATTGTGCATGGAATTTAAGACTGATGGGTAGGATGTGTTATGGAAACATGGAGCATCACTATCTCAAAGTAGGTCTTTGGGGACAGAATGGCAAGAAAGAGGAATGCATGTCATGGCATGAACCAGGAGCCAACTATGAAGATAACATGTGCCAGTCTGGGTGTACTACACCCCTGCAGATTGAACTTTCTGTGTGCTCTGGACTCCTCTGATAAACAGGTAAGTGCCTACAGTGCCCCATCAGACTCAACAAATTTGCACAAGTCATGCTCTCAATCCTCCTGTCCCTTGTGATGACTGGACCTGAGCTACCACCACCCTTCTGGCATGCAAGTCGCTGTAGTGAAAATGCTTCTCCCTCAATTCAATTCAAGAGCCAGGAACCACTTAATGATGGTTAAGGACAGCAGGTTCTAAAACAATAACGATTTCCTCCTCCTCCCCCCATCACGGGATCATGTTGAAGAGAAAATACTGATAAAACAAACAATGGTAATTCAGGATTGGTTTAAGCTTTCTGAAGGGCCACTAAGCTTCAGAGCAACCCAGTTTGACACAAGGAATAAAGCAAAGCATCACTTGTTTCTTCATTGCATTCATCTTAAGACTTCCTCCATGGCATACAAACTGGCTGTTGTCAGGCACCATACCAGACCAGACAGACTTCACAGCTGCTCCCCTCAAAGTCCCCTGTGATCCCCCTTTCCACGTCTGCTGCCTGATGGCACACTCTGTTATGCTTGCACACTTGCAGCACCTGATGGAGGGACATCATCAGCTGGTCAGATGTCTTCTGTCAGGGGAATTGGTGGAAGAGCCTGACCTCATTTGACTCTGGGTATCCCAAAATTTGTGCCTCAGGACACAACCCCCTGAAGACAGGAATTTTCTTATTCCACACATGCTTGTTACAGGCCTTATGAGGGATGGGGTTGTTTAGCCTGGAGAAGAGGAGTCTGAGAGGAGACTCCATTGCTCTCTATAACTACCTGAGGGGAGGTTGTAGAGAGGAGGGAGCTGGCCTCTTCTCCCAAGTGACAGAGGACAGGACAAAAGGAAATGGCCTCAAGCTCTGCCAGGGGAGATTTAGGCTAGACATTAGGAAAAAAATTTTCACAGAAAGGGTCATTGGGCACTGGAACAGGCTACCCAGGGAGGTGGTTGATTCACCTTCCCTGAAGGTGTTTAAGGCATGGGTGGACGAGGTGCTGAGGGGCATGGTTTAGTGATTGATAGGAATGGTTGGACGGGATGATCCGGTGGGTCTCTTCCAACATGGTTATTCTATGATTCTAAGCACCACGGAAGTCTGATCTGCATTTGTGTCTTAATTACAGCAAGATGGAATGCTATTCCCAGCCTCTGTGGGCCCTCTTTGTTCTAGGTATAGGGGACAAATGATTAATTTTTCCATCCCAGCTTCTCACATGCCAATGTACATTCTGAAAGATCTTTATCGAGCCTGTGTGAAGGAAGCACCAGTTAATAAGCTTACAGTGCTCTGAGTACAACTAGATACATGCAAACACATGCACTTTTAAGGCTTTTCAAGATGCTTAAAACAAGACACGTTTTCTTTCAGAATTTCCAGAGTCAGTAAGAAGGAAGATGATATTAAGGGCAAAGAGGAGCTCATTATTTTGGCAGACTGAACCCTGAAGTGAGAGGGAAGCTCTCCAATCCTGTCCCCATGCACCAGCCAGTGCTGCAGAGAGGGGCTACCTGTCATTCTCAGAGGAGAAAGAAAAGTCTTCCCTGAAAAGTGTGCAGTAAAGCAGCTCAGGAGGAAAAACATGGCAGCTAGGGGAAGGGGAAAATGTTAAAAGCCAAGAAGTGATGGGTGCTGTACCAGAGTTGGGTAGTTGTGGGGCCTGCAATGGCACAGGACAGCTGGCTGCTGGTTGTGAGGCAAATACTCTTAGTCAGAAAATCCACCTGTTTTGGAAGCCTGGTGGACAGGGCACCTAGAGTTAAAACACCCACAACACCTTCAGCAGGAGGAGATATATACATCTGTCTCTGAAGAGACAATGACTTTTCCTTTCCCAGTCTTCCTTTGTGGAGGCTGCTCTGATATGGAGTGAGGGAGACCTTGTGAAGGTGCAATCTAGCCTCCTGCATGAGGCAGGTCACTGTATTCCTTCAGTGAATTGGTTAAACTACAGTCTACCTCCAGTAAGGAAAAAAAAAAACCAGAAATCCAGTGTTTATTTTACACATATAGCTCCTTATTTTACTGTATAGGATATTATGCAGCCCTCCCCTCTCATGGTCCTCCCTGAACTCCTTCCAACTTATCAGCAACATTCCTGCGCAGCACTGGCCAGAGCACTCCTGCGTGAATGGGAGCAGCACCTTGTAGCAAGATAACCCCTTTCCTGTCCCTGCTCAGGACTTCCATGTCTGTGTCCAAGTAGTGCATTTATTCTCTGGGCACTGGGGTTTTGTGTTCAGTGCACTGCCACACTGCTGTAAGAGTTCCTCCAGCAGCTCCCAGGCCGGCCACTGCACAGCCCTTGCCAGCCCTCCTACCTGCTCTGCAACTTTGTGCCTGCTTTGAAGACATTCACATAATTCCTTGTTGCCTCACCCAGTGTACACAGTCACAACTCCAGCATTAACATGCCTCTTTTCATTCCTTGTGACTTGCCCAGACTTTGTGTTGCTCACAAACATAAACCAAATTAACTTTGTGTTTTCTTCCAGGACACCAACTAACTTAGAATCATAGAATCATCCAGGTTGGAAAAGACCTTTACGATCAAGTCCCACTATAAATCTAACACTGCTAAGTTCATCACTAAACTATGTCCCTAAGCACCACATGTGTCTTTCAGATACCTCCAGGGATGGTCACTCAACCACTTCCCTAGGCCTTTCAGTGAAGAAATATCCTAATAACCAATCTAAACCACTCCTGGTGCAACTTGAGGCTGTTTCGTCTTGTTCTGTCACTTGTTACCTGGGAGAAGAAACCAACATCTTCCTCTCAGTTAGTATCAAGTCAAAAAATCCAATTGCCAGTTGACACTAACAAAAATACACTATCAGCAATGGCTCTCCTTTTGTTGTCAAGTTGTGAGCTTTCATTTACTCAGGTTTTTGTTTACTCATGGAAACATAGATTAGGTTCAGTTAGAAGGGACCTTTAAAAATTTACTCCTATCCTCCTGCAGTGAGCAGGGACATCGTCAACTAGATTCAGAGCTCCATCCAATCTGACCATGAATGTTTCCAGGGATGGTGCATCTTCCACTTCTCTGGCCAACCTGTTCAAAGTTTCACCTACCTCATCATAAAGAAATTCTTCCTTCTATGTAGCGTGAATCTACTCTCTTTTAGTTCAAAACCATTATACCTTGCCCTATGGCAACAATTCCTGCTAAAATTTCTGTCCCTACCTTTCTTATGCTCCCTTTAAGTTCTGAAAGGCTGCAATAAGGTCTCCCCAGAGCCTTTGCTTCTCCAGGCCAAACAGCCCCCACTCTCCATGTCTTTCCTCAAAGGAAAGCTGTTCCATCCCTCTGATGGTTTTTGTGGTTCTCCTCTGGACCTGCTCCAACAGTGTGTGACACACCAAATCATTCTAGCTGCTTATTCCTATGACCTGTGGCACCACCTCAGTGCATTAAACATGAAAGACATGACAACACTTTTACTCCTATCAAGCAATATTATAGAAACGTCTGAAAAATTACACACAGAAAAGATGTATTTACAAAATAAAACCTGTACAGACTCATTATTACAATTAACATCTCCTTAAATCATGAACAATCCAATCCCTATCAGCTATTATTTTACTGGAAGCCAACATAAGACTGCATGTAGCACTGCCTTCTAGTCTGCTGAGATTAGACTTGATATTAGCTTACTTGTTTATGACTAACACAGTATATCTTTTTCAGTCTAACTAATTACATATACATTTTTTTCAAAAAAAAGGAATAGCATTGATGGCCCAGAGAGTGCTGCTCAGACAGCCCTTTTAAAATCCCTGGATACAAGTTAGGCAGGACCATAAGCCTAAAAATGTGCTGCTGAGTGTCTGCTGTTCAGTAATTTCCCAAGCTACTGTTACAAGAGACCATCACACTGCTGCAGTAACTGGTACTATCACCTAGCTTTTCTGTCAGCTGCAGGAAAGAAACATTTGACATTTCTCCAGTTTCAGGCATCAGTAGATGACTTTGCTTTTATGAGTCTTAGATTCTAAGGTATTTAAAGCTGCTTTTAAGTTTTCCTAATTTCACCTCCCATCAGTTTCTCTTTCTTGCCCTTTCTGCCCCCCCCTTTAGTAAGAGTCTAGTTCACATTCTATGCTTTTCACTTCATCCACTTCATTGATTTGGCTGGGGTTTTTTTTTGCCAATTTGCATAGTTGTGTTTGTTTTAAAACCTAAATATGAAGATCCTCTGAAGACTTAAGATGATGCGGAGAAGCAGCACATAAACACAGGCAGAGCATGATCCTTGGTTACTGCTGAAGGTACTCCCAAGGGATACTTGGCTGCCCTTGTGCACGTCTCTGTGCCCATCAGGACAGCCAGATCTCCCAGTCTTAGTGGACACACAGCCTACTGCAAAGTCCTAAAATCATGCCAGAGAGGACAATCCATAGGTGAGAGGGATGCTGTGAAGATCCATATGCTGTTTGCACACAACACCATGCCCTTTGGACAGCAAACACAGTCATAGTATGAGGCACAATGCACCTTGGCAGGCCCAGGACACCAGTGTAGCTGCTACAAACCTCAAGAGGCATCCCCAGGTTCACAAGCAGCACCATATAACCTCCTCTGTTTTCTTTACAAAGCAGGCAAGGACCTGTTGCATTTCTGCATGACACATGTTAAGATCTCCAGTGGCTTTACCATTGATCATGATCAAGGAAGTTGAAAACACAAGAACATCTGAACAGTTAATCTCTAATGAGAGAGAAAAAGTCCAAATAGAGTTAAGCATGAACGAACCTGTACATTCCTGTCCTCAAGTATGCCGCCTTTATCACTGCCCCTCTTGTAGTTACTAGTTAACAGCCACAGACTCTTATCTGTGTGGATCAGTCTCCAAAACAGAGCTTTAATTTTATATTTTACTGGCACGTTTCCCAGATCAGGACATTCTTGCATGTGAAACAGCCATATAGGAATCCATTCACTTCTCAGCACACAGCTGTTTCACTCAGTTTCTCACTGCTGGCCTTCTGGAGGTCATCTCCTCTTCTTTTAAGAAAGATCTTGCAAAAGCTTGTACCATGATTTAAAGTGCAGGCCCATGGTGAAAGTTGGACTTGAATTCATATGCTTTTCCTACAGTCGCATAGTATTACCAGAAATAGTAATCCAGAACAGTCAGCTACTGATGAGCTGAGATGGAGGAATAAAGCACAGCATTCAAGGCTCTCAGCTCCACCCAAAACAGCCAAAGACCCAAGCTGACTGTTTTCCGAGGTGAATTCACTTAGTAAGGCCCTCTGCCATGCCAACAATTTCAGGTCACTTTATGAAGTACCAGCTGGCTACACAGCTCACACTTGCAGCCAATGCAAACACCAAGAGATGCCACAATATAAGAGGGAGAACCAGTTTGCTCAGAGGAGGGCCACTACCTACAAACAGACATTAACTCCATGTTCTACTGGGAAAATTGCTTTTGCCTTGACAGTTGCCATAGTGCTGGCTCAACTTTTCTTCCATGGAAGTACAACATTCCTGTGGGCAAAGTGGTCCTCCACCCAATGGTGCAGCACAGTAGCATCCAGGCACGTTGAAGGCTGGTGGCAGGGCAAGACCTGATGACATGCCTCCCAACTTGATGCAAGGACAGGGGTCTTCTCCAACAGCTGAAAAGCAGGGCTGAATGCAGCCTGCACAGCTAGAAACAAGCCAGAGTAGTCACAAATTCAAACTTAGTAAGTGAAAGTAACAGGGCAACAGTGATGCAGGATTTGAGTATGCAATGCAACTAGGACTTGTTTAAATCACTGTCAAATACTCCACTGCAATCAGTAGCCACAAATTCATCAGAAGTATGAAACATTTTCTTTTGAGTTTTAAATTCTGAAAACACTGAAAAACTGAAGGACTACAAGAAATCCAGCTGGAGGCCAGTCACAAGTGGGGTCCCCCAGGGCTCAGTGCTGGGTCCAGCCCTGTTCAATGTCTTCATCAATGACCTGGATGAAGGCATTGAGTGCACCCTTAGTAAGTTTGCAGATGACACTAAGCTGGGTGGAAGTGTCGATCTGCTGGAGGGTAGGAAGGCTCTGCAAAGGGATCTGGACAGACTG
>WAAB01000665.1:31185-57482 GCA_013389865.1 Piaya cayana
GCTGCCCAGGGAGGTGGTTGATTCGCCTTCCCTGGAGGTGTTTAAGTTATGGGTGGACGGGGTCCTGAGGGACATGGTTTAGTGTTTTGTGGGAGTGGTTGGACTCGATGATCCAGTGGGTCTCTTCCAACCCGGTGATTCTGTGATTCTGTGATTCTGTGAAATAAACCTGGAAGCACCATGAGGTTTGCTGCACCCTTCTGAAGAAGACTGGAGAGCAAGCTTCAAAACCATAAGACTTAAACCCATTTCACAGCAGTGAGGGTTGAGAGTTCCCTGTGGTTTCAATAAGTTGCTCAAGACCAGCAATTAACATAACAAACAATACTGGGGTACCACAACACCAAGTTCCTGGTGTCATCCCAACTGCAGACAGGCTGGGGACAGGGAAATTCCCATGTGCCAACCTGAAACTCCTCCTGTCATTTCAAGTGGATGCAAGACATGCACTCTTACATAGTTCATTGGCAAAACATGTCATCAAAACCTGCCATGATCTACTTCATGGCAGATACATTTCAGGGGGAAAGAAGCACCAGTCTTAAGTTTGTCTTATGGTGGCTTCTAGTGAAGGTGGAAAATGATGCTGGACTTTACAGGATGACACAAAATTGTATACTATGGTCAGCTGGGAGCATTTGCCCTTTGTTGATGTCAGGAGTGTGAACCTAGCATCACGGATTAGCACAAGCCTCTGCAAACCAGGTATCATTTGTTGCAAGTTCTCTATGTTAACAGTGGGGTAAGGGCTCAACACAGTGGGATGCTGACAACGTAAAGCTCCCATGCAGCCTAAAAACCTCTGAAAAACTGTAGCATGCCACAGATCCAAGGCAGCTACTTACTGCAGCTGAAAGAATGTGACTAGCATTTTTAAAATGTATAAAAAATAATTCCCTTAAAGTGGAAACTTCTGTAACCTACAAACATGACAAAATCTCCATCCAAGTCTAGCAAGGGGAAAAGAAGCCAACACTAAATCAGAAGTTCATTTCAATTGTTAATCCCCATCACAGAAAAGTTACATATTCTGGGCATCAGTCAACAGTTCTTTCAAAGGGTTCTGCAACCCAGTAGGAAAGACTGAAATACCTGGCAAGTTGGGATGCTGGTTTGAGCAAACGGAAAGAATTGCTTCCCAGGTTAATGGCTGTAACAAACCTCACCATCTCTGGTCAGAACTGCCAGTTGCACTTCTTTACCTTGGGCTTCTTCAACATAAATATATAACTATGTTTATAACGTTAAAACAAACAGACACAAAATTCCAGTACTAAACCAAGATGCTATTCCACTAACATTTTTTGCTCCAAGGACAGAATAAGAGTACAACCAAGTGACGGATGCAAGTCTTGTTCCTTGAGACACTACTGAAATGTGTTTGCATAGCAATAGTGATAAGCACTGAATAAAACCACATTTATAGCAGAGCTCTGGATATGTATGTATGCAGTATCTTCTCAGCTTTCAACAATTCTCATCATCATTCTTCTGTGTAACTCTTTCATTTTTCTCTACGTTATTTCAAGATACTGCCACCAGAAAGCCACACTGCTGTAAGATTGTGTCTGAAGTAAAAGTAAGGGTTACAGACATAAAACTACCTCCTCACCCTGACTTATTACCTCCCTGCTCATGTGTCAAAAACACAGTCATCTTTTCCAGCTATGACTTGTCAAAGAAAGCTCCCTGGAGCTGTCTGCCCATTCTGACCCCCACATTCTCACATGGGATTGCTTGGGACACAGCCCCACTATGTCAATCACATTTGGGATATGCCATTTCAGGTTCATAACTCTCCACTTGTTTGTATGAAAATTATTTTCTTCCAATGGCTCCATTTATCAAACAAATTGCATAACTCCATCCTGCCCTTATCAACAGCTACAATTCACCAAACTTGTTTCATATACACCTTTTTTTGCCAGTGCAAGTCATGCTTTCTCCTGCACCACTGAGTGTTGAGCAGAACTGGCTTCGCCTTCCCCCTCATTTGAAGGGAAGGGTCATTGAGACTATTTCTTTGAACTTCAGACTTCAGACTGTTTATTGGATGCTGACTCCCTGTCAATCACTACCTTCTCTTCCTAGGCCACTTATATTTTACTGAGATCCTTTGGCATTAGATATTAGCTGTTTTTTCATGCACCGAGTTAACTGCCTTATACACCCGAAGTATACCACATCTATGGATCTTTCTTTAAACCAGTTATAAACTTCTCAAAGAACAAAATTAGATCTGGTTGAGAAGTATAAGACACCTTCATATGATGAAGTTTCAAACATTAATTATTTTACATTTACCGAGGGTTGGTGTCATGCTACTCAACCTATCATTTCCTGGGCCACCCACTTGGCGATTTTCTGAACCATCCCAACACAACTGCTCTTCCAGTCTCCTGGATTTGCTGTGATCTACCAAGACTGAATAAAAATGAGCATCAGCAAAGTAGAGACCTCTTTTTGTTTATCTGCTGCTCACTTTGTTCGAAGGGAATGTGCTTTTTTTTTGCTGGCAGCTGTGCTTAGGAAACTGCTTACCCACAGGATCCACACTACACAACTCCCACAACTCTGTGGGTCACTGGATCCCCTACTCACAGGACTCAACTTCTGGATAAGCAAGTTATCCTTTCCTTACTGCTGACCCAGATAGCAACTAAGTGCACACAGCTCAACAAAGGGATGTTTTAGTCTGTAAAAGTTAAGCTTTTCATCACACAGGCACTTTTATAGAAAGCAGAGATGTGAATCTGCTGCCCAAATAATCTTCTCTCTCGCCCATGGAGACAAAAGACTGGAGTAAGGAAGTGCTTGGTAAGCATGCAGCAGGCTGGGTCACTGCAGTACTCTTGCTCTTCTGCTATGCTGAGAGGGAAAAGACACTATAGTGCCTTTAATGTTTTATAAGGCACGTGCAGGAAATTTGAGACACCATGGTTGGGTCCTGCCAGCCTCACCACACACCTGGGATCCTGCCACATAGCAGTCAGCACCTGCCTGCCACCAGCGTTGCCCAGCCACCCACCACAAGCTCACACACATCCAGAGGACCCCTGCACTTGTGCAAGCTGTCCAGTCTAAAAGTTTCTGTGGGTGAGCAACACCAGTGATTCACATATTTGAACACTGACAGAGGTAAAAAGGGATGGAGAAGGCATGGGGGTGGGCAGGAAGCAAACCCCAGACACTACTTTCTAAATAGCAGATGTGGCTATTCTGGTTAGCAAACCTCCACTTTAATTTCTAACCCACAGAGATGGGAAATGATTCACGAAAAATCAACAGGATAAAATTAGCTGGAAGGCAGAGAGATAATTCATGCAACCCAACCGTTGTGGGCTGAGGTGCCAGCACTACCAGCGCTGCCTAGCATTTCAGCCTCTAGTGCCCTTCAGTGACAGGCACCCAGCCAGCAATCCGCTCCACATATACTTCCTTAGTGTCTAAATTAGCCTCTCTGGAGAGCACATCCATCTTTTAACAAGACAGCGTTTCACTCAACACTTTTCTAGAAGTTCCAGTTTCTTATTATTTAAAAGAAAAAGATTACCTGCAGTACTTAGTCTTTTTCTTTTGCTGGTGAGTGCTTAGTGGTGTTAGAGGACAAGATGGGATGGACGGACAGGCACACACACACATCTGTAGGCCACAGCCACGCTATGCATAAAATTCAAACTGCCCCACTGACTCAGAAAGCTCAGTGCATTTCACCAGAGTGCTCTTTTCCTGCACCTGGTTATTGAGCAACACCCCTTCCCACCACCCCACTCAAAAGCTTCGAGAATCAAACGCCAAATTGTAAAGTGTCTGTAGCACCAATACCCCTAGACAAGCAGTCTCAGATGCAGTGGGATCCCCACTCAATTGGAACCTGTGGGTATAGATGTAAAATAAAAATAAAATCCTGCTTTGGCACCATTTGTCCAGTTGGTGCCTATTCACTTCTGTTGAAGGATGTTAAATGATGGTTCCTCCATGTTTGTTCCAAACAGTGGTTTTACCATGCCTGGGCTTCAGAACACAGCAAGCAGCTCCTTTCTTTATACTTGTACAGCAAAAAGGGAAAGAATATTTGGGGGGAGGGAAATGAGAAGGTAGGAGCAAATCATATTTTCATTTATTTCTAAAATTCTAACAAACTAGCTCAGTCCTTTAAAAGCATTAAAAAGCACACTGGGCAGACCAAGAACAAACTAATTGTTCCATAAAATGCAGAGGAAGTAAAGGCAAGAGCCATATTTATTTCTTCTCATTTGCACCCTCTTGCAGGCCATTATGGAGATAAGATGTCACAGTACAACAGGCATTATTCAGGGCTGGTAAATCTGTCTACAGATTAAAGGCTCATGTTACACCTCTTGGATAAGTAGTAGCTGAGCATGGGTCACACCGTCCCTTTTCCCTGAGGCAGGCAGCAGTCCAGATACTCCCAGTATCAGATCTGCCAAGAAATCAGATATCTGTGTGCTGAATTCACCACCACCACCATTTGATCTGCACATTCCCTTCTATACAGAGAGGGGGGTGTTCAGACCCTGCATATCCTAATGCACCTAACTACAAAAAAAAATTCCAGCAGGGGCAACTACTTCAGGGCCATTCCTTCAATCCCAGCTCCTCAAGCATGCCCTCTACATAAAGTTGTCATGTTGCACAGCAACAGCTGGTCCCTCTAAACTACAGACATTTTAAAAACCCTGATTAGCTGAAGCATGGCAAGAACCCAAGAATTCATTCAATTCCAGTCAAAAAAGAAGAGGGAGCACATCACAGTGACTTCAGTTATACAAATCACTGAAGGACTTCAAAAGTTCACCAACTACTCCAGGAGAATTCAAAGGCAACAGTTCAACCCCTGACTACAGATTGAGAGCTATTTAAAAAAAAAAACAAAACCGAACAACCAACAGTTGAGTCCATGAGACCTAAAGAGGATAGGTTAGCATCCGATTTAGTTGGTGCTAGCTCTCAACGTGTCCCATAGATGCAGTAAGTGGATCCACCTTTCCGCACATACTGCTTTCGCAATAGTGATACAGCTTTTGCTGGTGGGATTCTGCACTGAGGGGGCAGTACTGCCACACACATGCAGGAGGCTTTCACGACATGATTTAGGAAAAAAATCTCAAAGAACAAAGCAACTTATACACATACCATACATAGGACAGTTCTCTTCCTAATGATGAAGTGAAAATAAATTTAATCTAGTAATTAAAAACTTTCTATTCTTTAATGGCTGATTGATCTAATTTGAGCTCAAAAAAGATAATCTGCCTAGATGTGTACGATGACAACTGTAAAAGGTATTTCATGGTTCACAAAAGTATGTTCATGTGACATCAGTATTGATTTTTCCTTCAGTCAGTTGCCAACTGTTTTCCTCTATTTCCTCTGAAGGGATAAAAGGACGGGACTCTGCAAACTTTACTGCTCTTAACATTCACATTAGCCTTTCCAAGCAAAAAGTCGTCAATTTAAAGAAAGCCGCAGACCACATGAAGTAGTCCAGCAGCCTCAAAACAAAAGGAATTTAAAAAAACCCCAACAGATCAAAACAAACAAGAGCAAAACCCCCAGTGCACCCAGACATGAAGAAATCTAGGTTTATCCAAATGAAAGGTCTAGAGAGGGAACATCCTAGGACTGGAGGACTAAATCCTAAACAACTTGCATCACCTTTCAAGGAAGATGCTATGTACACTTACTCTGCTCAGCTGTTTGACTCCACAGTTGAAGGACCACATTTAACTCCACTCAGCATATTCTGATACAGCTTGCATGATACATTTTCATATAAAGCTTCATTGTACCGAAAAGGAATGTACTGGGCAGTATTTCATGTCGGTTATCAGGCTGGAAATAACTGATGTCCCTGATCAACATCAGCTCCAATTACTGGCCTTCAACCCTCTGCAACACTCAGAAAGGGTGTTTGTGGGAGCTACAGAAGCCATGTGCCCACAGTGCCCTGATCTGCACTCAGGAGCCTGGAGTCAGCACTCCCAAGCACACAGGGAAGACCTGGCTTTGGAACAGGCAAAGGATGCTCAGTGCATCAGCTCTCCGCTGTGCAAGACAGGAGCACTGCTGGCTGTCAGGGTTAACTAATTAAAGCAATTCTAGAGCTGCCATGCGGGACAATCCTCCATGTCACCTTCCGTGCACTTTCACCTCTCTGTCCTCATACATCCCCTCCAGAACCTGTGGTCAAGCTTCCACTGGCAAAAGTCAGCCCCCAGCTGACAGCACCACAGGCAGCTCAGCTGCTGACACTTATTTCAGAATGGCACTCCCTCCTCAGGGACCAATCACTACAGTCAAAGTAAAACTAGCACTCCTGAAAAGCCAAAGACTAAGGAAGAGAGAAGAAAGGGAGCAGAGAAACAAAGCCATTCCTCAAAGTGTATTTAAATTAGACAACTTTGCTCAAGATACCCTTCTGATGGGCCCCTTTGACCAAGGGACTACACTGAAATAAGTCTTCTGCAATTCACATTACTGATCTTTCTCTGGAGGCTGCCAGTTTCTACAGCTTAAACTTGAAATTATATGTGTAATGTTTTTACCTTCTGACTACAGAGAAGCTGTTTTGAGTTTGAAATGCCACAGTGGTGCCTGCCTGCCTTGCAGAGGAGGGAGGCCTTTGAACAAAAGCTCTCAAGCATACGAGCTATCCTACTTGCACAGACCAATAGCAAAGCTCTCTTAACAGAAACTTTAAGTTCTTGAAGTTATGTGCAGAGTCTGAGATGGAGGAAGGAAAACTGTTAGCGCTAGTACCACCTTCACTAACTCTAGCTGAAGTCATGCCTACCTGGTGAGAAGAGTGACTAGACCTCTAAAAACCAAAATAGTAAGTAGGATTCTGGTTACTAAGTCAAAATTTACCCTCTTCACCTCTGCTTTCCTCCCTCCTCGCTCTCAATCCTCCTGGTCTTTTCTATTAGTAATGCAGTGCTTGTCACACAGCAGGTATTTTAAAGAAAAACTATGCTAACGTGGATGGCTTGTGTTGCCCTCCTCACCAGATTTCTTCTCCATCCACCTTGGCAGCTCCCACCTTCCAAAGAAGCCACATGACTTCCACTGTGTTTTCCAACACACTGCTTGGCCTCTTACCTGCATCTCTTTCCTCTCTTTCCGAAGTACTTTTCCCTCAGCTTATTTCTGAAGATGCCATGCAAGGGAATGTGAACTTGTCTCTCATCTTGCCTTCTCTGCTTTTTCTCTGTGAGGGTGGACTTGCTACTTGAAGGGGCAAACTCAACAAGCAGGGTTTCCTGAAAAGCAATATTTCAGCATGCAGTTTTAGAAGGACCATTGCTCTAGAGGCTTTATTTAAAAACAAGCAGAAGAGAAGAGGTCCCAGGGAGAACAGAAAAGCCTGTGAAATGAAAGCCTCCTTCACTCCACTACTGCAGGGAGGTCTGTGCAAGAGGAGGCACTAAAACTGTCTGCAGCTGCACAGGAGCTTCGCCTTCTGCAAGGTGGCAGGAGCGCTGTACACAAATGCTCCTGGTGAAACAGGCCACGACAATGACAAGGGTTGCATGACACAGTGCAGCAAAGCTAGCATCCTGCAGCAGGGCTGGCCAGGAGGAATTCTGCCACCTGCTCAACACCAGCAATTGTTGCATATGTCAGACCCTCTTCATCGGTTATGCCTTTTGCCTCAAACAGCTCTCAGCTCTGGGGTCTGAAAGACCTGTGCTCAGGTGAGAGCCAGAGCAGAGAACTCAACAATGATGTAAGAAGACATGTCAAGCATACCTGGATGTGTGTTCAACTGACTCCAGAGTTCTTAAACTGCCACAATGCTGCAATCCTAACTGAGGAATAAAAGCAGTGTTTTCTTGTTTTGGCTTTCTTAGGAAAACTGCTTGTCTATAGGTCTTGGATACACGTTCCTAATGCAAAGTAGGCATCAGAAGCTCCTGCTTGCACTACAGCCACTAGGAACAAGAGTCATCACTTCCCACAGCTACTCAGCCTTGTACCTTCAGATCAAGTTTTAGCGGCTTATTTCTTCTTTCTGGAAGTCCCCCAGTTAATCCACAGTATTACTATTTGACTGACAAACAAAAAAACCAAAACATTTTGTCTTTGTGACTATATTCAGTTTCTCCACACAAATTTTCACACATATGCCAACACCACCAGACCGGCAATAACAATTTTAAATGTGCTACTACAAAATATTTTTAATATTAAGCAGTATTTTAAGACCTCTGGAAATAGTTAGTAGCACTTAACAGCCAAACCAGCAAGACAGGCCTTGCTAACAGCAACTTTAATATAGAAACAGGTAAAAGCTCATACTCCTCTTGCATAAATGGACGTGGGGAAAAAACAACCTCTAAAAACCACAGTATTACTTGGGAAGTAACCAGTATGAGACAGAAATTATGAAAGGTAAAAAGGAATATTAAAAAAACCATAGGGATAAAGTGTACATGGTACTCTATAAATAAAGACCAAAGATCTCTCTTGCCTGGGCTTGTAGTTTTTCTCAATACACATTCTTTACTCTGATTTCTAACTCAGAGCAGCAACTTCAACTCACTGCAATGCTTGTGGCTCCCTGATTGCAAAGCCAGCCTGCTGCAGTGGAGGAGCCTTCTGCTTCAGGCTCCTGTTGTGGGTGTTGCTGGACGTAACATTTCTACCATCCCATTCCTACTATCCATCGTTTTCCAGCATGGAATATGAACAAACAACCTGCCCCTACCCCATCCCAATAAGACCTACCTTGCCTCAGTGCATACAAAAGTAAGGTTTCAGACAATTTTCTGCTGTTGTCCTTATTACTTAAAATCAAGTACTGTCCTCACAATAATCCGTCCTCTTAAGTGTCAAAGAAGCACAAGTAATTGCTACCAGGCTCATAATGAGAAAGGCCCCCATAAGCCATGTATGGTTGACAAAGATGCTAGAGCAGCAATAAGATGCTCTCCCTAACCCAGCAGGCTCAGTACCAAAGCCAGCACTGAGCTGGGAGCACAGGACCTTCCTCATGCCCCACAGACAGCCAGAAAGAATAGCAGCTTCTGACATGACTCCCAGATAGGAGGGAAGAGTGGCTTCCCCCAGTCCTGCTACTCCACACTGCAGTAGGACGTGTCACCTCAGTCTCCAGCCAAGAGCCAGGGCATCCTTCAGCATCTCCTGTGACTATCTCAAATCCTCCTTGGTGAGTGATTTCAGCCAATCAGCCTTTCCTTTGCTAACAGACCTTCCACCAGTTGCACCAACAGCCCTAACACTCAAACTCTTTGCAGACTGCACATGATTCAAGAGCCCTACTTCGCTCAGCCCTGTGCTAAGCAATTATTTTTAGAGCAGGAACACCTTTGGTGGAAGTACCCCTTGCAAGATGTAAACATGCATCATCTGAATACTTTCATTTCCTCGTCAAGGATGTGCGTCTATTGTGAGGTTGATACATGATATATTAGAAAATTAGAAGTCATTTCCCTTTCCACTTTCATTGCTTATAATCTTGGTGATTGCATAAATAAAAATTTAGGGTACATGAAGTCCAACCCAGGCAGCCTGCCCACACTCTGCCAGTCTCACAAGGAGCCAAACTGCCAGCAGGATGGGATCCAGCGGGCTGCTGGATATTTGGGGCTGGCTCCTCAACCAAACCCCGCGCACACCTGCAGTGCTGGAAGACAACCCTTTCTTGTGGTCAGGTTAGTATTATTTTAAGCTGGTTCTGCCAGTTCTCCTCCCATTAATGAGAGGCATTAATCACTGGGAAAAGAGGAAGAAACATTGAGCCAACAGTTTTGCCCACAGGACAGATTTTTTTTTTAAGGGATGTGGAACAGGACACTGGAGGCACCTTCCTTTTCCCTTTGGAGTACAATGAGGGTATTGGATTTGCTTACAATATATACCAAACATGCTCTTCTGCAGCATCTGGAAACAACTCAGTCTCTTCTCAGGTGTAGGTTGTGAAGCCTATGAGGAGCGGCTAAGGGAACTGGGGTTGTTTAGCTTTGAAGAGGCTGAGGGATGACCTTAATGCTCTCTACAACTACCTGAAAGGTTGTAGAGAGGAGGGAGTTGGCCTCTTCTCCCAAGTGACAGGGAACAGGACGAGGTGCAATGGCCTCAAGCTCTGCCAGGAGAGGTTCAGGCTAGACATTAGAAAATTTTTCACAGAAAGGGTCCTTGGGCACTGGAACAGGCTACCCAGGGACGTGGTTGAGTCAACATCCCTGGAGGTATTTAAAAGACGGGTAGACGAGGTGCTCAGGGACACGGCTTAGTGTTTGATAGGAAAGGTTGGACTTGATCCTGGAGGTCTTTTTCGACCTAGTGATTGTGTGATTCTAACCCAGGAAGATTCAAATAACAATAGGTGGAGGCAAATATCTGGTGAAGTTTTCCCACGCGAGTAAAGTCCCCCAGCTGGGCCGCCGCCGCCTCGCCTCGCAGCGGCCCCAGGGCTCGTCTCGCCCTGCCGCGCGCCCCCACCGGGCGCCCCCAGCGCACGAGTCCCGCCCCCGCGTTCCAAAGTGGCGCGCGCCCGCCCGCCCCCGCCGCCGATTGGCCGTGGCCCGCGCCACTTGCCGGCCCGCTAACGGCCGCGGGGAGGGGAGGAGATGGTGGAGGGGGCGCGCAGGCAGGGAGCGGCGCGGCGGGGACCAGGACGGGCCCACGGAGGGGGGAAAAGGGCGGGCGAAGAGGGGCACCACCTGTGCCCGCGGGGCGCCGCCGCAACCACGCCCGCTGCGGGCGCCCCCACGGCTGCGTGTTCCCCACACACGGCCCGCGCCTGGCTGGTTTCTCCCCACCCCGCCCCGCGCTCCGCAGCCATTTTCGTGGCCACCTTGGCTACCAGCGGGGCTGACTCACCTCGGCACTGCGGGCGCGGGGGGCCCGCCTCGGCGTGGGGGGCCCCGCTCCGCCCGGGGAGGGCGGGGGGGCGGAGAGCCCGGCTGGCTGCGCCCTCCCTCCCCGCCGGCCCCGCCGGCTACTCCCGGGCTCGGATGGGTCCCGGGACCGGGCCGGGCTCGGCGGAGGCGGCGGCGGCTCCCTCCCTCCCGGCCGTGACCACCATCTTATTAGCACAGGAAATGACATGGAGAACGGAAGAGAGGGGCGTTCAGGGGCCGAGCCCGGGGACCCCCCGAACCGGGGGGAGGCGCCGCCGGCGCGCCCAGCCCGGCCCGGCCTGCCTGGGTTCTCTGGGGGCTGCAGCGCTCATGCTTGCCTCCGGTTACCCGGCGTGGAGAAAGAGGAGGGAGAATAAATAATAAAAAAAGAAATGAGCCCCCCCAAAAAGCCACGCAAAGCAGGGTGGGGGTGGGAGGGAAAGCCGAGCAAAGCGAAACCGCCGCCGGTACTGGAGAGCGCGGGTGCCGCGCGGAGCGTGCGCTCGCGGGCTCTAGAGGACAGGACCCTCCCGGAGGGCTCTTGGGGACGAAAACCCCTCGGGGGCTCTAGAGGACCAGATCCCCTCGGGAGGCAAAAAAGCCACCCGGGGGCTCTGGGGCAGAACCGTCGGAATGGGCTGGTGGGGACAGGATCCTTTCGGGGAGCTCTTAGGGGCAGAACCTGCCCGGCGGGCTCTGGGGGACAGGACCCCCTTCTGTGGCCATGGGGCTGGAGCTGTGGGGCTCCCCCCGGGCCACCCCTCGCTGCCCACCCCTGGGCGAGCCCCACTCCCAGCGGCAGGATCCCGCCCGTCACCCCCTGGGAGCGCTCATGCTCTTCTGTGAGCAAAAATTGATGTGAAGCTGCGGTGTTGCCCCCGGCTTGCGGAGCTCGCTCGTGTTTCAGACTGCCCCCCCTAAAAGACAGCCCACCTAAAAGCAGCAACAAACCCTGCCCCCGAGCTCTACACAGACGTTATATGAGCAACATGACGGATAGCAAAAAGTAGGCATGATTTAATAAACAGAGGAAGCGTGGCTCACCAATAAAATAAATTCTAAATAAAACCATCTGCAAGCATTACATTTGAAACAATGCAAACTGTTTAGCTGCTTTGCCAAAAGAGGCACAGTGGGGGGTAAAAAGAAGGATAGATAAATAGCCATAATTTTCTAGATCCTTTGGTTGACAATGGGCTTGTATGCAAATGGGGTTGTGGTGGCAGTATGCATGCTTGGGTACTTGTGACTGCTTCTATATTTCTGAAGCCTTGAGAAATACCCTTTTTGGCATTCCTAAGAAATAAAATTGTTTCCTAATACTTTCCACCCTGAGTTGCTTGCTAAAAAAAGACAGAAGGAGGCATGAGAAAAATCAGCGAGGGTGCAAAGTGAAGAGGACGTAGCCTAAGCAAAAATGAAGGGCCACTTCTGCCATCCTTGAGCTGCTTCCACAGCTGTCACTGAGAGGCTGGGGGGTGGCGGAACCTCAGGATCAGGTCGTGATGTATCACTGAAGTCAGCAAAGATAATGGGTCTAGCAAAACAACAAGGAAAGTAATCAACTGAGGTTCGAAACCTCACTTTTGCAAAGGCAGCTGGTATAGCACAGGTGATTTTTCTCAAGTTCAAATGAGTATCATTCCTCAGACTTCCAGCTGTGGTATGGTTTTTGTTCCCCTTGATCACTCAGGAGAGGATTCCTTTTCCTGCTTGGAGGATAAGTGTGCTGTGTAATTTTACCCCTTCTAGTAATCGCAGATAGATGGACTTTGAGGCACTTGCACTTGCCTGGGAAAGACACCATAAGCTGTCAGCACCTTCAGACTCCTCGGAAATATTAGAGAAGCTAATAGAGCTGCCCTAGTTTGCAGTTTCTGTCTGTGTGCTGAAATGTGTGAGAACACTAAACTGGCAGCAAGTGCCACAATGGGCTTGTAAATATGATTGATGAATGAACCAAGAGAAAAAATAATTAAAAATACAATAAAAATAATGGAAGTAACACAAATGCATGCTGAATGCTATGCTAATTTGGAGTAATAGTTTTGTTGTACCTATTGTAGTCTAAGGCTGTAAGAGTATACTCAAAGCGAGACACAAACCTTTTATTGATAAAGGAAATTAAATATGTAAGTACAATAAACAGCAGCTATTATGCCTCTGTGCAATCATGGGCATGCTAATTTATTGGGAGGGAGCCGTGTCTTAATGCATGCCTGTTGTCTCCATATGTTTAATAGCCAGGCAATGAAATCCCCACACAGATTTTGTCTTTTCTATCTAGAAACTAGTTTCAGATGGAACATGGTACAAACTTGTAGTGTTTCTGCAAAAATATTATCCTGGAAAGGCTTGCCTTTCCTCAGCAAACTTCCCTCTCACTTATTAATAAAGCATAGATTTTTTTTTTTTTTTAATGAATGCTTCACCGCTTTTTCCTTGCGGGGCTTACTAGTGTTCAGCCCCTTACTCCATCACTCACAGCAATTCCCCTTTGTGTACCAGGCTCTCAGAAAAAAACTTTACAAACAGCAGTATCAGTTTGGAGTGAGGTAATTGGGTGTTGACTTTCCAGCATTAGACTGTCAGATCTGTTCCTCCATGAAATGCTGGATAGTGCCCCAGAGAGGCAAAAGGGTTCTTCTACTGGCACGGAGTTTTTAGCCAATATTATAAAAAAAAATGCACTCAAAAGTGGGTAGAACAGAATACAGCTTGTCAACAACTACACTTAAGTGGTCTCTGAGGCAGTGCTGGCTTTAGGATTTCCTGCTCTCTGGTGGGTCAGTGCTGCTGTGGCTGCCCAGTCCCGGCTGTGCTCACAAAGCTATTTGTAGGCCATGAACTAGAGCAGAGAGCTGAACTGGGTTAAAAATAATCTACTAAAAAAGAAGAATCCTGCTTGGTTATCATAACATGGGTGCATGCATGTGGATTGCCTTTTACCCAGATCAACCCCTGTCTCTCAGGCTGTGGGGGTGGCAGTGGGAATGAGCACTCAAACCGTAGTCAGAAACTCAGTGATTAGAACTCCTGATCAAGACCAGTCCTAGAATCTCCTGGACTAAATGAGGCACATGGAAATAGGGCCTTTTTCAAACACTAGGAGCTGCGAATTTGTGCTGGTGTGTTTTTAATCAATGATCAAAACTACTTTTCCATATGAAATGGTCTCTCTGTAGCTGGCCCAAAGAGTGGAAAGTGAGGAATGTCTCATCTCACAAGCACTTCAAAACTCAGTGGTTTGTTTCTAGGCATCCATCACATGTTTTGGCAATCCATAGGAATGCAGAGTTCTGTATATCCCGAGCAGCTACCCTGTATTGAGCCCAATAACTTGTGTTTAGCTATAAAGCTGTCTTTAAGAAAGACACAGAGAAACACTGATCTGGAGACAATCCAGAAACAATCCACTGAGAGACAATGATCTGGAGAAATCAAGACATAAAGAATTTATCTTTCCCTTTGTTCTCATCCTCCATGGTCTTGGATTATCTATGTGAATTTGGCTGCATCCGCTTTATAGCCACTAATTCTTTTTATACGTTTCTTTGTAGTTCAGTACATTCTTGATATTTTCCTTATGGGAAGATATATCTACATAGTAGTCTAGTCAACTCAAAATATTTATTTCTTGATAAGTTAACAAATTCATCTCTTTAAACCTGTCACCTAAAGACTTTTTTTGCCAGTCCTTGTATTGTTTGCCTGGTTTTCCTGTGAACCCTGCTCGGTTTTTCAACATCATTCTTCACTGAAAGGGTCATTAGGCAATGGAACAGTCTGCCCAGGGAGGTGGTTGACTCTCTTCTGTGGAGGTGTTTAAGGTGCTAGTGGATGAGGTACTGAGGAGCATGGTTTAGAGATTCGTGGGAATGGTTGACCTCAATGATCTGGTGGGTCTCTTCTATGATTCTATGATCCCTTTTAAAATGTGGTTGCCTGAACTGCCCCATGCAATCTAGAATCCACCTAACCAAAACTGCACACATATATACAAATTTCTTCTTGACAGTTATGCTTTCAGGATCACTCTAGTATTCTATCATGTCATGACACTGACAGTTCCCCGCGAACTGTTTGTCCTTTTACCCTTACTAGAGCTGCTGTTCCCCAGGGGATGTTCCATCTCTCCACAGGAATGACTTGTGCCTGCATTGCTATGCATGGCACCACCCACAAAACCCCTTTCTGTGAATGAGCCCATGCTTCTGACATCAAGCACTCTCAGATCAGACAATGTAACACCTCTTTGTCCCCAGTTTGCTAATCTTGATGTCTCCAGTGAATTTTATCAGTGGTAATTTTATATTTAACTTTTGGGTCCCTGATTAGAAAACTGAATAGGTTAGATGTAAATACTCCTTTTTTGAATGTCCTACCATCTTTGTTTGTTGGGGATTCTCCACTGAGAGTTTAGATTTGCAATCTGAAAGGAACTAGTTCTTAATTTGGTCAATGGATGCATTATTAATATAAACCATGCCATTCTGGATTGATTAAAATGTCATCAGTACCAAATTACCGTGTTTCTGTAATTCTCATAACACACAGTTTACTCCTACTCCAGAGTTACAAACTGCTTTTATTGGTTTCTAATCTGGAGAGTAAATAATGATCTTATACACTGTTACATGGGTTTCACCTGTTCAGGATATGCTGGATTTGAGTGCATATCCCGCTGCTTCAAAGGCAGCCCTTTCCATGCTGCTGGCATAGCAGTGCCCTGCCTGACCCACTCAGCCACCAACTGCCTGTGCTCAGCCCCCATGTGTGAGCAAGGGTCCATCTTGGTGCTGGATACTGGTCAACAGCTGGCATTTGCATCCCTCCAACTGCCTTCGAAATGGCAGGACATCAGTACTCTCTGCTTCTCTATCTGGTGGGCCCAGTATGTTGCTGAGAGGAGAGCTGGGAATGCTTTCATCTCCATCCAGAGATCCACAGCATCGTCTGTGGCATGGGAGGAGATCTAGATGCTGCTGCATCATTTGCTCAGCTGCATATCTTCTCCCAGGGATATTTATTAGTTAATTACAAATTGTTGTTCTATCGTGGTACCTTTGAGGCTGAGCTCCAAAGCAGCAAACGCAATTTGCAGGAGGCTGTTGTTGCTCCAGCTCAAGTCTTGCAGTACATGTGGCAGTTTTGTTCCAATCAACCTTCGCTGAACCTTCTACCCGCTCTTTTTACCAGGGAGTTGCAGCTATGCCCTGCTGCTTTTGGGAAGGCTATGAGATCCCCTTTGCTGCTTGCTTTGTCATGAGAGTATGCCCCTTGTCAGATAGCTTACAGTTCGACTTCAAGATGGCCAGCCTGAATGCCTCCTGCACATATCATTTATTAGTATTTCATGTTGTTGGTGAAGTGGGAGTGTTGCACTTCCATAAATGCTAACTCAGTATGTTACAGTCCATGCTACAGTTATCTATTAGCTGTATGTTATCCTTATCAAGCTACTTCATTAAAGTAAGTTAATTCAACTGCACAGCCAGAGCTGTTCCAGCAGGTTATTGCAGGTAGAGTGTCTGCTATTCACTGTTGCCCCAGCATATTATGTTACAGGCACTACATCATGAGAACATGATCTATAAATTTCAGGATTATTTTCCCAATTAGAAACACGTAGATCAAATTTAGCTCTGAATTAAAGT
The DNA here is from genome assembly GCA_013389865.1 of Piaya cayana. Taxonomy (NCBI): domain Eukaryota; kingdom Metazoa; phylum Chordata; class Aves; order Cuculiformes; family Coccyzidae; genus Piaya; species Piaya cayana. The sequence goes on from WAAB01000665.1 coordinate 47,732, forward strand.
TTTACTTAAAGCAACTAAATTAATCTACATAAAATAAGTACTTCCATGTGGATGTGAAGTCCTAGAGAAAGCTAAATATTTTTGTAGCAAGTAATTTGTTATCTGTTTTTTTCACATTTTTCATATTGTTCTTATGCATCAGACTCTGCAAATGGTTGTGACTGGCAGCTAATAATAAACAGAAAGTAAAGTGACAGTGCAGACCTTATTGTCTCTAATGAGAAAAAGATTTGAGGTAATGATAAACCTGTCGGTTTTTTTACTAATCTCAGCTGTTGATAATAACATGAAAGAAGATAAATTGCTTTGTGAAAAAAACATTCACCTAAAAGGTGATGTGTTGCACTTAACGATAGTATTGAAGAATATAAGTGGAAAGCAGCCTATAAATTTGCATCAAACCCAGGGTCTGAATTAAAACAGAGGTAGGAAACTACAGTGTTGCCCAATCTCATGACACTTGGTATTTTCCTTAAAGCTTCTGATTACATGGGTTTCTCAGCTTTCATTTTAAAAATAGTGCTTTCTTGTCCTCTGGTTAAGAGAACGCAGAAATCCTGAGCTTATGTACAAAATATTTAAAGATTTCAAAACTAGAAATAAAAGGCAGCCATCTTTTCATCTTTACTTTAAATGTTGTGATTTTTAAGCTAGTTCTTGCTGCTCGGTGGCTGAGGTTTAGTGGTTTGTTTTACTTCTGAACTCAGCAGGCTTCCAGTGCTCCTGCCTAATGACACTGTGTTTAGGGCAAGAACCACTTTCCTGCTTCTGAGTGGCACATGGGTCATCGTATATTCTCTACATCTTCTATTAGTACACATAATAATTATGCCCAATAGAAGTAATAATGCTGACTAAGATGTAGGGTAATTGTAAAGCAAAATAAATTGCTTTTTATCAAAAGCACAAACACAGGACCTGTTCAAGGTGAAGAATTCCATCCAGGAAAGTTCCAGTGAGCTGAAAACAGTATTTCTATAGGTAAGTCTTGCATGGATGAAATACTTAAAAAAAAAATTATTGAGAAATGGGGATAGATTTTTCTTCTCATTTTCTTTACCTTTTATTTTTTGACACTAGCTTCATTTCTAGGTGTGTTTCATGTTGTATCAGGAGAAGGAAAATGACAATTTGTTTTTTACAAAAAATATTCTTCCTGGGCTAAATATCATGATTTTGCCATGTATACGCATTAGTTTGTTTCAAAGGCTGAATGCTATTTTTTTTTTTTAGCTACTAACATTGCTAATGGCTTGCTTATCATAGAAAAGGCTGTTTGGCTCATAGAAAGTGTCAAAAGTGTTTATAGTAACTATTTTAATGAAAATGAATACCAAATGAAGATAAAATCAGTAAAAGCTTAGAATTTTTCTTTTGTTGTTTTGGAATTAAAACAGATTCAACAATTTTTTTTAAAATTTACCCTAAATGGATTTTCATGTTTTGATCAGTTCTGACAACACATGGGCAAAGTAATGACTTAATAGTATGAGGTGGATTCAGTGGATTTTCCTACTCAGAATGGTTTTATTTTATTTTAAATTTCAACTATGAATTTCACCCAGACTTGGCTGAAAAGAATTTGTCTTACATTTTTATAACTAGCCCTTCAAGTGGGAGGAAAAATATAAGCTGGAGGGTGGGGTTTTTTCCTAATTTGCTTTATGAATACGGCAGTACATTGTGTATATTCCCTTTCTTTATTTCCCAGGCACAGTCTTTTAAACAATTTCCCCCATTTGTGTGGATTTCGTGCTTTAAAACAAAACTGAGGCGATGCGCAAGCCAGTAGGTAGGAACCTCTGTTAGCTTCAAAGGATTTTTGGAGGCACAGGTGTGCAGGTTGCAGCTTTGCTGCAGCCACTCCGGACTCTTCCAAATCCTTACCCCCCAAGACCATGGTGCTCGTTTTCCTTATTTTCTTACCTTTCCTTTGCTGGGGGAGGCAGGGGCTGCGCACTCTGCAGAGCCCAAACCTACCAGGCACTCCAGGTGGGTTAAGATGTAGGGAAACAGATTAGATCTAGGGATTGGATATAGGAAACTGTCATTTACTGTGAGAGTGATGAGGCACTGCAACAGGTCGCCCAAAGAGGTTGCGGATGCCCCATCCTGGAAGTGTCCCTCTTTCATGATCAACTGATTTTAAACAATTTATGATGGAATCATCTCTGGCAATTTCTAAGCATTTCCTTTTTGCTTATTTCCTTTGCATCTAGCTGGTTTTCAGTGCCATTTAAAAATGTGTTTTCTTGTTACTTGACATACTTACTCCAGAGACAACTTTTTCTTTAAGTTTTTTTATTTGATGAGTCTAGAAAAATTGTTAATTTCTCATGAAATGCAGACATTTCTTTTGAAAGAAAACAATTTTTTTTTCCCCTTATAGTTGTCAGAAATGTGTGGCTGCTGCTGGTTTTAAGTTTGGAAAATTAAGTATTAAGACAAAGGATGCCAGAAAATCAGACATTCATTTATACATAATCTAGATTAAAATCGATTTTGTTTTGGGCTGCTACAGAAATTTAATTACGAATTCCCTCTGGACCGCTCAGTTACCATCATTACCAACAGGCAAAGCATAAAGGAGGAAATGAAAAGGCGAGTCCACTCACTTTATGCTCCCTCAGGAACACATTAAATGACAAACAACAATAGTGTTTGCCAAATAATGGGGGGAAAAAAAAGATATTTTGGTCAAAACTGGTCTATCTTCAGGCTTCCTGAAGACTATGCAGGCAGAACTGCAACTTTAGAGCATGATCTTGTAAGGCTTTGAAAAACAGCAAGTAAATTGTAGTATTCCTCCCTAAAAGAACAATGTTCTTTCTCTTACCTTTGGTGAATCAGCTGGTGCAAATGGATTTGTTAACAAAGTTGTGTCTTTAAATATCCATATTTAAATGTCCATATTTTTCCTACCTAATCTAATTTCTGAGGAAGATACCGCCCTGAGGATGGAAACCAAGCCAGAGTGAAAGGGAATTGTCAGGAAGGTATTTTGAGACTATCAGCCTGTGCCAGAGAGAGAACAAAGTGGAGTGAAGGAGAGGGGAAAGAAAAGCGCTGACAGGAGAGGGCAGGATGTGGAAATAAAATGACTACATTACATAGTAATACTGAACTCTGCAAAACGCGCTGCTGACTCCTCAACCAACAGCAAAGCCATCTGAATGACAGTGGCAGAGCTGCAACTGGCTTTGTGGGCAGCTGGCTCATGTCCATGTAGCATTAACTTTTTCAACATAACTGCAACAATCAAAATCACTTTTTTGTGTTTTTTTAAAGTTCTCTACTCTGCCATTAATCGTCTCTGTGCAAGAGCTGCTTAGAATAATAATAGAATAGAATAATAGAATAACCNTGCAGTCACAGCAATATGCTTGGTTCCCAGTAGAGGATCCTGAGCTGGCCTGCAGCTTGCTGATTCAAGCAGTAGAAAAAGCCTGTGGTAAGACAGTGTGGGCTAACCACTAAATGGCTATCAGGACACCAGCTAGTTATTTTGAATATTACATTGGTGTCTTTATACTACAACATGGCAATTTCTATGCCATCTTTCTCTATGCCATATGAGCATCTAATATGGTTTCCTTCATACCACAGCCTCTGAAATGATAATTTTTTTTAAAGCCATTAAATATGCAATGTATTTCATCAGGTATATAGTACTAAAATATGGCAGGGCTATGCTAATTTACATTTAAGTTATATGGTTTTATTTTTTAATTTTTACTGCTGGAAGTAAGTTTTGGGCAACCTCTTTATCCATAGGAAGATGTACTTGGCTTTTCTTCTCTACTTTAGTGTTTGCTTAGTTTGTCCAGAGCTCTGTTATTGCACTGTTCCTCCAGCAAGAGGCATGGGAGATCTTTAGTTGAAGCCTGTCACCACTCTTGCTGGGTTCTTGGCAAAGCTATGTCTTAAATATCAGTGAATACATGTTTCTGTACTCTGAGCCACCCAGGAGGACTAAATCAAGTGAATGCTTACAATAATATGGCAGGCTGCTCCCTGATTCTACCCCCTATACTATTGTTTACATCAGTTTGGGTCAAAGACTGGCAGATTTGGAGTAGATGTGAAAATGAAGTATTCCTCTTTCATTACTGTTCTTGCATTTACAGGTTTCCTGGGTACTTGCAATGGCATAGCACATCCTATTTCATAATGTGTATCTTAAAGCACAATTTCACAGACAGTGGTAGCGAACGATGATATCTTTCCTGCAACCCCCTGAGCAGCAAGGTGACCTCTGCAGCTTCAAAGAAGCCACAGTCCCTCTCCAAGGAGTATCAGTGATTACTGTGAAAACCTTGGATGATCCCTCTCTATGCAACATTTTATGGGAGGTTTGTTTCATTTTTTCCCCTTTCTTTGTGTTTCCAGCTCCCCAGTGATGCACTTGCCCTGGAAAACATAATCACCAAACCCAAGGACGCAAGTGTGTGTTACCTGTTTGCTGGTTGCCTTCACGTGCACCATCAAAAGGGTGTGTATAGCTCAAGCCTGCATGCAGTTGTGTGTGTGATGAGGAAACTGTAGGGGCACCAAAAATTTAATCACCACACAGCTAGAAGTATCTGTGTGGCAGAAGGTGCAGCGTCAGCCACTGTAATAAACTTTTTTTGTAGGGGAAATACGTTGATGAGTGAGGACTCATTGAGGACCTGCAGGGCAAACCAGAACTAGGCTGCTAAACTTTGGCATTTCTACTGCTAGCTGAGGCATCCAAGACATTACGTAATTATTCCAGTTCTGTTCCACAGTACCATGTAAGAGTCTGTGCAGTGGAAAGCAGAAGTACTTGGCCAACAGCAGAGTTGGCAGGTCTGTAGCTGTGACCAGTGCTATCACTACACAGTTCCCAGGTTAAATCTCACCAGCCATTTTCCAGGATGCAAGGAGATGTCCTGTTAAGATGCTTTTTCATTTATCCTATTTGAATTTGTTTTCACCAGTCACTGGGTGGAGTAGATGACCCTGCTTTCTGCAATACCTTGACCCTCTCTGGCTTTTATGGTTCTTTTCTCTCTCCCATCACAGCCACACCGTCAGATAGGTTGGACCAACGGGCATCTCCTTTGTAGCCCCAGAAAATGCAACTTTCAGAGAAACTGCTAAGAGAGGAGAGAGAGTGCAAACAATACTTACGGCAAGAGAATAAGGAGCATTGTGGCTGACTGATCTTTGATCTTCGGCTCCCTGCGAGTCAGACTGATTGCCACAGTTAAGTGGGACACATTTCTCACTCTACTGGAGCCTCTGAAATGGAGGGATTTGTGTTGTTTACTAAGATTCATGTGTTGGGCACTGCTGCTGCCTTAGGTGCAGTGAATGCTTGCATTTAATCTTTCCATCAAAAGCTGACAAAACTTTTTCCCTAGGCTTGTGTTTATCTCTCTGCCTGAAGAAGTTGATGTAACGGGTAGATAAATCAGCCCTCATACACAGGAGGGAACAGGGGAACTGCATTCAAAGGGGAAAAAACCTATATTCAGAGCTTAAGAAGAGCAAATATCAAAAGAAATAGGAAGTGTTCAGATACATATGCACACACACATACAGAGACAGATGATTTTCTTGCACCCTTCCCAGTGCTTAGGAAACTTCAGGTTTTCTCTTTCCAGTGCAAGTGCATTAGCATATGTCTACATGCAGCCTTTTCAAGTGTCCAGGTCTTCCTCTGTTTGCAAAAACTACTGGTGGAAAAATGAGGGGAGGACCACCTTCTTTTTCATGTCCAAGCCAGAAACTCTGAGGAAGGGGAGGGGATGGTCACTATGAATTCAACCCAAACAGGCCAGGGGAGGCAGACAAAAGCGTTCTTATCTGTTTGGAGTTTCAGGATAGGTACTGAAACTGAAGGGAATCTATTTACCTGATTTATCATTGGTTGAACCATGGATCCTGGTCCCTGTTCCAGTTTATGGAGGAACATGCAAGGTCAGATACCTGTGAGAAGGGTGGCTGGGAGAAAAAGGTCATGTGGAAGGATGAAGACCTCTGAGTGCCTTGAGAAGCCGCCAGTCAATAACCAGACAGAGCCTTAATACTGAAAGGAGATGTGACACCACATTTCTGGCAGTATTGAGAGGTGCTTGTGCATGGGCTGCTCTCCAGACAGCAGTGACTGTGTGCATTCATGTGGGCTGCTTAGGCTTTGCTTGGTAACAGAGAACCAGAATCCCTTCCAGTCATCATGTTGACCATTCCTGGGTGGTGAAAATTCTTTGAGGTCTGTCAGTCAGTGAGTTTGCAATGCAAGAAGCATCTACCCCAGTGATCAGGTATAATTTAGTAAGTTTAGTGATGGACATGGTTCCAGAACAAAAGTACATTTTTTATTCTCCTTCCTCCAAATGGTTTTAGACACAAAGAAATCATCATATTCTCTGTAACTGCTCTTCTGTACCATGCTTTGTGAAATAATAAACCACTCCAGTGTGTCTCTGTCTCCCGCTCCCCAGCAAAAGTAGTCTTAGGATTGGTGTTGGGGACAGCCTCTCCCCCTCTCCCCCTCTCCCCCTCTCCCCNTAAAAGTGCTAGGAGAATGACACCTCCCATACAGTTCGGAAACAATTCTTTGTTTTCCTTGATTTTATTAAAAAATAGACTTTAACTATCTCTAGAGGTCTTCAGAGAGCTTTTAGAAACCTTTTGAGCATTATCCAGATGTCCTGATTCAGAAATATTTATCTCTGGTGAAGGATATCAAAAAACTTCTGCTTTTAATGTAGAATAAAGTAGAATAATAAGGGGGAATTATTATGATTTAAGGAGGAATGGCCTCAAGTTCTGCCAGGGGAAGTTCAAGCTGGACATGAAAAAAAAAAATTCACAGAAAGGGTCACTGGGCACTGGAACAGGCTGCCCAGGGAGGTGGCTGAGTCTCCATCCCTGGAGGTATATAAAAGAAGAGTGGATGAGGTGGTCAGGGGCATGGTTTAGTGGTTGATAGGAATGGTTGGACTTGATGATCCTGGAGGTCTTTTCCAAGCTAGTGATTCTGTGATAATGTATTAATTTCATGGAATGCTAATATACCACATGGTTTCTTTCAGAATAAAGAAGATAAATATTTATTTGATACTGCTGTTTGTTTGGGTGTTTTATTCTGCAGGAATATTAGGTATATCATTATCTTCTTCTGATATATGATATATAACAATTTTAGGATTTCTTTTGTTCTCAGAACATTTTTATCTGTTTCGATAGTGTTGAGTCATAGATTTTGCACTGTTTCTTCCATCTCGCTTTAGAGCCTTGTCTTCCCTTTTTTATGCATTTGCACAGGTGCTTGCAGATTTCCTGTTTACGTATTGCTGCAACTCTATCTGTAGAGCTCCCCTCAGTTAGGATATTCTAAGAGGAATATATATTGTTTAGTTACTGTAAAGCTCTGGCAACTTTTGTAATATCTAAGGACAATGTGCTCTTTTCTTAAACTACCACTTTTCCCTCGTTCATCTTTTGTTCCTCGTAATTACTTTCTCTTGGAGGCATCACCTGTTTTTAAATTACCAGGTAAGGACTGTAGTCTGTACTGCTATTACAAAATTAACCTGATTCTGATCACATACGCTCTGACAGACCCTAAACTTTAATCTTCCTGACTAAATTAATCTGCTTCTCAGAAAAAGGCTTTCCATTTCAGGAATAAAGGGAATATGGGGTGCCAAGCTGTAGCCTGTTATGTTCATCTCTGGTTTAAAGCCAAATGCAGGAGTGACAGCATTGGCAGCAGAGCCTGCCTAGCCCAATGCATACCATGTGGGCTGCAGGCAGGGATCAGTGTGGGATCACCTCAGCACTGCTGGTGCATCATTGAGATGTGCAGTGATGCTAGGTAGAGGTTTGAGGAGAAGTTAGGCAGGGTGAGGAATAAATCTTTAACACTCCCTTTTGTGGTGGTTATTGAGTCCCTGACTCTCATTGCATATGCTCTTACTGCTCCCTTTGCAGGTGGAGGAAGGAGTCACAGACAAAGTGGTGTGACCAAAAGCACAAAAGGAATCTGTAGCAATATTTTTTCCCAATTCAGACAAGTCCCCAGTCTTGGGCTGCAAAGCATCCTCCCTAATATGTGAGCAGATATCTGTACATGTGGGTACCCACCAATGCTCACCCTCCAAGGGAGCCAGAAATGCACAACTACATCACAAGCACCATATTCCAGCAATTATATAAAATTATCTTTTCACTCCAGTGGCAGAAGATCTGTATTTTCTCCTTCTGTCAGTACAAAGCCTAGTGAATACGATGAAGTTCTGGGTGGCTGGTTTTGTTGCAGCACTAAACCATAGGATGATTATCATCTTGGGAAGAGAGGAGGAGGCCTAAAGGAGGTGTCTGAATTATTCAACCTTCTGTAACGGAAAGAGAGCCATTCTTTTCTGCTTCATTGTCACTTACTGGAATTATGATGGGAAATGGAAATAAATTTTGGCCTTTACAGTTCCCTGTTCTTTGAGAAACAGGCTTGGATGTGCTGTGTGAAGGAGTTTGCTAATATATGACTCAAAGTAACATTTGTTATGCTCAAGGAAGATTTAACTTTCTGCCTCTGGTGTGCAGGCACATGCAAGTTCATGGATTGTTCCTATGGGAGCCTTGAAAGAAAGCAAAGGAAAACTAAGCCAAGACAATGCCTAAATTCTCTGTGTAGCTATCTGCCCTAGCAACTGAAGAGACTTAGGGGCCACAGGTCAGAACTAGTGGAAAAGTGCACAACACTGTAGGTACCACTGAAAAATGGTCCTTTCTTTGAGGATTTAAATAACCATAATAAGAACTAGTCTGCAGGATGATACCATTTCCTTCTCAGGAATGGAGGGTGAGGTTATCTTTGGTGTGATCTGCTTTCATAAGAAGTACAGGGATTTAGAAGCTGTTTTGCCCTGCTCCTACTGAGCAAAACTCTTGCTGAAGGTAGAAAAAAAAAAGAAACATTTATTACTGCCAGTGGCCTGGAGACTGATGAAGGAGGGTGGGGCTCTAGCAGGAACCAAGTCATAAAAATACCCACAGCAATAACAGCAATGCACTTTACCCCCTCCTGATTAGTTTTCAGCTTGAAGAAGCTCAAAGTCGTCTTCTGAGCTGGGCTGAGCTGCAAGAACATTGTTGTCATGGTCAGGTGGTCAGACTGACTTCAGTGGGACTACTCACGAGTAGGCAGAAGGCTGCCAGAACAATGCCTCAGTGTCCTGAAAGGAAAGGAGATACACCGGCACTATTTCATCCTCTGCAGCTGGAGCACACCACAGAGGACAGCTAACAATACCCAACAGAGGTTCAGGCTAGAGTATGAGTTAGATCTCATACATGGCTAACATGAGAAGTGGAAGCAAAATGCGTTTTCTTGATCCGGAATTCTTGGCAGACAATTATTTCTTGTGGGAAATACAACAAGCCCTTTGATGACTCACTGTTCCAGATCTTCCTTGTGATAATCAAAGCAGTCTAGGGGATTTATCTGCACAGCTACCGTTAAAACTTCTGCATGAGACACGACCATATTAGTGGGTTGCTTTGAAACTTTCAGATCATGATGCATTCAAAAATTGAAACTCCCTGGCTGGGCAGCCCTGAGTGAGGAAGTGCTGTGTGAAGAGCACTGCTAGCAGGGTCCTTACTGCTGTCCTGTCTCCCTGTACCTGGGGGCAGCCAAGGAGAAGCAGTTAATGAGCTCTTCTATAAACAGGTGGGGTTAATCTCTAGATTAATCTAGATCTTGTGGGAGACTTCA